>UCOM01004417.1:0-12533 GCA_900474385.1 Ormyrus pomaceus | reverse complement strand
AATTTAATTTAAGAATTATAAGCTTTTTTAAAAAAAACACGTTTTTATTAAAAACAAAAGAACCATAAGAGCTAGTGTAACTTTTTTTCTCTGAAATTATAGATATTTTTATGCTCTTCAAATTGGCCTTTGTTCGATTAAAATATCTCAATGCTATCATTAAAAAAAATTAAAATTAAGTTTTTCAAAAATCGAAAATTGAATTTTTTTAGAAAATATTCGCTTAAATGAAAGTTTTTCTATATTAAATTAAATAATTATTTACTTTATTTAAATACAATGTCTATTACATTATTCTAGAAATCCATTTATTTACTACAAGAAATTCAGAGGTTATATCTTATCTCGATTATATAAGTTTATGTTAATTTATAATTGCGAGATCTTTAATTTCAACCTCTGAATTTCTTGTACTTAATAGTAACTGTGATGAACGATATACGTTAAAATAAATAAATTTTTTCTAAATAATAAATGACAAACGATGGTTATATAACGTGACACACCAGCAATATACCAGCATCGTATTTAGAAAAAAATAATTCTCTTTTTCTAGAACGATACATGAGACTACCACACAATGGCCGTCTTGTCTTAGGAACAATGTACATAATGCGTTCTTCGGCGCGCTGCCTCGGTGCTAATGCGGTTCTGTGATGCGGCTGCGCTGCGACTACGATCCGTTTGCATTCGTATTGTCCTATCGGTATCCTACTAAATTGAATTTTCAACTTAAAATAAGATTCTTGTAAAACAGATGGAATGATGTAGCATTCCGCAAGCACCGCAGAGCGTTGCGCCACCGCCGAGCGCAGGTCTTATGTATACATTGTCCCTTACAGAGGCAACACCGCCAACTATATGAGCTCTCTCTCTCTCTCTCTCTCTTTCTCTCTTTTTCTCTCTCGCTTACACCCTCTTTTCTTTAATCTGCAGGCGGCCAGTATTCAAGAATGGGTTGGTCTAACTTTAAGGAATTTTTCCCTTGAAAAATTTCTCAGAAGAACTAAAGATATGGGCGAGCCAAGCCCGGCCGCTTGGTGAACTTCCTTAGTGCACGCACCACCGATTTAGGCGATAACAATTCTCTCTTTCCCGCACAAAATTTCCCATTCTTCCTAGCGCATCGACACGCTTATTCCTCCCACCTTTTTTTTTAGTCCACCGTCTTAGTCCTATAAAAAGGCCCCCAAAAGGGCTAGACTTTTAGTGTCGTAATCATTGTTAAAGTGCATGCAGGTCAGCTGCTGCGCCACTCCGCCGTTTCTGCTGTAGTCGCGTTGTAATAATTCATAATTGTACGCGTTAAATTCGTGTAAATCTTGTAAGAGTACCGCAATTGCCGTTGAACCGCGTTGGTTAGTCGCGCTGCGCCATTCCTCCGTTATAATAGAATAGCATTTTTGGCACTTCAAGCTTCACTGTTTCATTGATTATCGCACCCTCGCATAAGCCGAGCTATTGTATTTTGTACTGAGAAATAATTCTCCGGTAGTGCAAGTGCATCCTTATAATTATTATGAGAGCCAATAAAACCGAACACACGCATCGGTTCAACCAGCTTTATCAAGCTGTCGGTCAGCCTATCTCAAGGGATCATCTCCCAGCTCTAGGATTACAGCAGGTGAGTATTTGTAATTAATTATAACCGAATCATGAGTCAATTATTGGGAATAACCGCGTTCATTCTTAAAGGGGTTATGTTATGAAAAAAATTTCCAAAAATCTAACATTTTTCTTATTACGCATCTCAATTTTTGCAAAAATAAATGTTTATGCAAAAATATCGAAAATTAAATTACATCTTACCCGACGGCGATATCATTTTTTTTCTAAAAAGTCTCCTTATTTGCCGAATGACTACCTTAACATTTGCTTAATTGGAAGCTTCAATTCCGTATATAGTGATGATTAATGAAAAAACGAATTATCTGCTTCGGCGTGACGATTTTCCCGCTCAGCTTGCCTTGACTATCTAACAAATCAGTCCGTTGCAATAAGGCGTCAATCTGTCTGATATCGGCCGTAACAGTAGATATCTATGCCACCTTTTTCCTTTCCAGCAATAAACAATTACTCACACTGGACGTTCTATTTGCTTTTAGAATACCGCTGGATTTTATAAAATTAAAGTAGCGTATTTAGGGGTTATCGGTCTCTGCGTACGCGGCGACGTTAGCTTAGACTTACGCTGGCAGCGGCAACACGTGTTGGAAGCAGACGAAGCTTTCCGGCTAGCTGACTGTCCTGCAGTTAAAACAATTGAAATATCCAAAACAGACGTATTATCATTCTATTGATATGCTTAGCTAAAATTTGAGTTTCTTCCTCGCAACGTATAAAAGGCTCTTATCAACCGCGGCTCGACACAATAAGCGTGAATCATCTGACCGCAGCGACATCACGAAATTGTTACTGATAATCTGAGGTCCGTCTGAACCTTGTTAGTCTGCGGAGAAAGAACGACGCAAACGGTCGCATGGAAATTTTGCTATTTTATTTGACAAGAAGTATCCGAGACGTGCTAGTGGCGAAGTTTAGTGAAGCACCTTTTAGAAAAATGGGCGATCCGGAGGACGATTATTGTGAGAGGCGATTTCTTGAATTCACAGAATGCGAGGAATTACAATTTTCTGATAATAAGGTATCACCGGTATTTGTAAACGTATATTATTGTAACATTTAAAATTCTAATTGATATTGACTCTTATTCCAAATTATTAATCTACATATGTAATTGTAAAAGTAAATGTAAATTACGAGTAAAGAAAATAAAAATTTATTGTATTAAAGAAATCTATATTGTACTGTAAAGATTTACTTTCCAAAAATTTGAATGCTGAACTTTTTATAATCGCATTTTCATGGATTGTTAAAAATATCTCTAAAATCGAAACATCAGCGTATGATTAATAGAGTTATAAATAGAAATGATTTTTTTCAGTTCAATAAACTCTGACAAATTTTCAATGCAATTGTTGCATAAAAATATAAATGTTGTAATTGCCGCTTTCTTACTGCGCGTCATTTCTAAATATTGTAAGTGTGTTACGATCGAGAAGATTATAAGAAGGTCAATGATTTCTTATCAATGCAAATCATTTACTTTCTTAACTGCGTTTATCTAATTTAATGAAAAATGTATTCAATCATGTACTCATATATGTATTTATATGTATTAAGATTTATTAATATGTTAAGATTTATTCATTACAGTAATAAGAAATAGCAGTTTTGAGGGCATCACTGTATACTACTAGTGTATTCTTATATTATTATAATTATTACTACTAAATAACAGTCATTTTCTGTTTACACTAATTTTTTATATAAGAAAAAAAGACAGAAACTTTAAAGAAGAATTATTCCGTTTCAAAAGTAAACTCGTAAAATAAACCCATAAAACGCGCAGGACCAATTTTCGAGCAGCGTTCCAATATTTCATAATCAAACGCCTAAAACATCACTAATCGCCAGATATTTGATTACCTTCGCTTCAAGTCGAATAGTTTAAAAAATCGGATAGTGTATACGATACATCAACAGCATTTCTAAGATTACAGAGCATAAACATTGGAGGGTCTCTCTGACGAGTAGATGTGAATGAAAATTACGTCAGTCTCTTTTCTGCAGTGCTTCGGTGAGCACAGTTTTTTTTTACGCATTGACTAGTTTATATTAGTAAAGCTTTGAGCTGTTCTGCTATCAAGTTTAAGAAAGCTGAATTCTTTTCCTGAATCAATTGATGTAATAATAGTTCTTTTTTTAATTGCGCAAATTTTTACTCGAGCATTTCCGAATTCTGTACTCTTATATGCTTACCTACTGATCGAGGCAGACGCAAAAACCGTAAAAGGAAGGCAATTGTCGTAACTCGATTTTAATGCAAAAGAAAAGATAGCTTTTTAAAAAGAGATCATTTTTGACACCCAACAAGTTTTACTAAAGCTAATTCGAAAACGCTAAATTTTTCGAACGATGGTTATTTATCCCCTTCACGAAAAAGGTCGATCTAACCTTTTCTGCTAACTTTAAAATTAATATAATTGTTCCGAATTTTATAAAATCCCTTCTTTATTTTACTGCACACTGATTTAGACGAAAGCGGGAATTAAGTGTAATCACCCATGGCGTGACAACACGTAGATAAATTAAAATTAATGCGAACTTTTAACATTTCTGTTTCAAGAAATATTTATAATTCAAAACACAAATTTAATAATCACACTTACTTATAACAATCAATAGTGAGTATTGATGACCGCACATCCGTGTTCCGGTATCCTTTAAAATTCTACGTAAACACGGAAAGAGAAAATAATATTTACAAGTTCAGAGGAAATATGAAAATTTAATGAAAATAAATTTTAAAACGATAAGGCACGAATGTTTGTTTTAAATAACATAATTGTAAAATGTTTAAAGTTTTGAAATTTAAAAAAGATCTAGTGTATTAAATTTTTCTTACACATTTAGCTTGACATTCAATTAATTAACTAATTAATTAATTAACTAACACGTGTAGGTAATAAGCTTGTATATGAAGTTGAGGTTAGAAATTATCAGAGATTTCAAAATACTTTATTTCTTGTCAACAAATTAAAATAATGTCTTAATCAAAATAAACTATTTGCAAAAATTATAACATTCATTTATAGATTCTAATTATATAAATTTAAACATTAATTAATATTTAAGAAAAAAGTAATTTAAACACGTATTTACTTTCAATTTCCTTCGAACGTAAACATTAATTAAACCGAGTTCAGTTTGAATTTTTTGAAAAGCATTTCTTTGAATAAATGTTAGCCTTCTAATGGGACGTCCTGGAAGGGGAGTGAACGCTCACATCGCAGCCGTAGAATATTAGCCAAAACCTATAGTCGTCACAAACAAGAGCAACAGTCTCTCCCGAATGTCGCGCGTGCTAACTTCTATCACGTTTCTCTCTAATGTGTCACGTTTCTCTCTACTAATGTGTCGCGTTCCTTTTTACTTCTGCGTTAAAACAAAACTAAACATGTAAAAAGGAATCAGTGTCGTCAATCGAAAGATGCGCGAGTGTGCAGCGCCAAATATTTTCTTGTTTACATCGCACAAAGTGCGTCAATTACGCTGAATTCCTGTGTCAAGGACTCGGGGAGATGCCGAAACGTAAGTGCGAAAGTGACAGCGAGCTACAGGTAAGTAAATCAGTGCGACTGCTGTAATTTATAAAAGTGCTTGTTTTTAAGAGGGCAAATATTTTGAAAATAGGCTCTTAGAGTTATAAACAATGTCAAATGACAAAACTTAGTTTTCGAAACAAAACAAATCTGATGAATTTAAATGGATTCATTTCTACATTTAAACCATTGATTGTCGAATAAAAAGTAAAAATAAATATTAACTGCGGTGTTTTGACTAAAATCTGAAATCACGCATAAATATATGTACAAAAACAGAAAATTAAAATACCATCAATCATAAAAGTGAACATAAAAGTTAGTTTTTTAATTAGTTTAAAAAAAAAGTGTACTGTTAATAAATCAGTTAACAATATATAACCTACAATTTAAAAATCAATCAGTTAACAATACATAACCTACAATTGTGTTGATTGCGTGCCTTGATGCAATAAAGAAAACAATCTTCGATGTTCTAAAAAAATTTATTGTTTTAATTGTAAAACTCATCTACACAGTAAAATAGAGATTTTGGGTAAAGTTTCATTCAAGAATTTCTATTTTAAATTTTCTTCTAACTAAAATTAAAAAAGTAACTTATTTATCTTACCAAGTTGGTTATAAAAAATAAAATTTGTTTTGTTAAACATTGAAAACTTATTCAAAATTGTATTAATTAAAAACTAATCTAATTTACTTCAAATAAATAAACCTTGCACCTTCCGTAATTGCAAAGTTTTTGTTAAATATCGTTTATAGATCGATCGCGCAACAGACTTCAATTCTATTGTCTTTTAAAAAGAAAGTGTAGAACGTAAAAATGGAGCGAAATGGTGACGAAAATTTGTGTGTTTGCGAATTTAGTATTAACGAGTTACTACTTGTTTTTCTTTTGATTCTCAATTTGATACTCGTAAGATCTTATTTATTTTTTTTAATTAATTTCATAGGATACATTCTTTTTTAATTCATTAAAAAGGTTGCACAATTTTGACTCATGTTTTATCTACATGCTTTATTTTCATTGTCTCCTTTGGTGTGAAAATATAATTTTTAAATTGAAATTTTTATTTAAGCCTTACAAATTTCAAACAAATGAGTCAATATTGTAAAATTAAAAAAAGAAAAACTAATTCATGAAAGTTTATGAGAAAAAATTTTAAATTGAGTAAAAATATTTAAATATACATCATGTATTAATGATTTTCTAAGGGCAAAAAATAATTAAAGCGTCTTTTATACAAACTTTATTATTTCGAATGTCATGACCTTTACTTAAATGAAAAACTTTAATTTCTTTGAAATTTACATTTAATTCTTTAGTTAAATTCGTAGAAAATATGCTTCAAGTAATAAACGAATATTATTTTCGTCGCATTTGCGACTTCGTATAAGATTAAGTTTCTTAAGAATATAATTCACAACCAATTTCAGTGGGTATTAAAATCTAGATTTATGCATATTTTTAATTTGGTTAAATCTACTTTTAGTATATTTTAAAATTCATTATTTCTATGTATACATTGTTAAATGTCCCTAACTTTAAAAAATTATGAAATCAGTGAAAATTGGGTTTAAAATGTTTCTTTAAAACATGCTTTCTCAAATTCTTTCTTTCAAGTTCCACGACTTCGTTCAAACCTTTTTCTTTTTAAACTAATTCCGCCCTACCACCCAGAAAAACTGCCTTCGGACTCTGAAACAGCCATTTTTCGTTGCAGATGTCTGACGTGGAGACACCAGATGAGTTGAGGACACCGGTGCGCGGAAAGCGGCGCCGGCGCATCAGTGACGTCATCGACAGTATGGGCGATCGCGCCGATTGGGCTGCCAGTTCGCCAGCCAGCACGAGTTACACTCTCGGCTCCTCCTCCTCGTGCTCGACGCCCTCTTCTGTCGGCTTCGTCACGCCGCAGCGGAATCGAGCGGCATGGAACTCGGCGGTTTGCTCTTTTCAACTTCATTTTCTTCTCTACTTTTATTTAGTTGTAATCTTTTGTAGTGAACGTAATTCGATTATAGGGCAGTGGCGTTTAGATGTAGATCAACCATACTTAAAAGATATTTCCAAATTAGTACATTTATTTTCATAAAAGTTGAATTGGAAAAATCATTTTCTAACTAAGAAAATTCAGATTAAATCCATATTTGAAAATTTCAGGCTTGTTCTTATCAATTAGAAAAAAATTTATTCATAAATTATTCTTGACAAAATTGACTTTTATAGAAAATTGATAATGATTAATTTTTTAAATATTTTTCATTAAAAATAAGTAAATAAATATTTATTGTTGCAGGCATCTCCCGACTTAGGCTATTCAGCGACGCCCGATTGGTACAAAAGAGCCGACTCCAATGATGCAACTGTTCCACGACCAGACGACGACAATTATTCGTTGTAAGATTATAATTTTTTTTACTAATATGAAAAATATTAAAAAAAATTAATTCTACTAAATGTAAACTTAATTTTTTCTAAATTTTGTCTTAAGGCCGCCCACGCAGGAAATAAAGTCCTCCACTCATAGAGACGCTGATAAATACAACATGCAGCATAGGAATCGGGGAAAATGTGTCATTTTTAATCACGAAAATTTCGACACGGGCTTCGAGCCGCGCGAAGGTTCTAGAGCTGACGCGCAAAGAATTGAACAGACCTTCGTCAATCTTGGATTTACTGTTGAAATCTGCGACGACTATGACCACAGTAGTGTAATGAATAAAATCATGGAATGTAAGTACAGTCAAATTAAATATGCATTAACTAACTTAAAACTTAAACATTTGATTCTTTTCTGAATACAAGATGATGTGTAACAGTGGAATCTTTAAAACTTTTAAAAAATCATGAAAAAATATTCACATTAGAAAAATGGTTTATATCTGTAATTACATTGAATATAAAATTTGTTTTTTTATGCTGTTTGTTTAGTAAGTGAAGAGGATCATACCGATAATGACTGTATATGCATTTTCATACTTACGCATGGACTGAAAAATGATTTTATTTGTGCTAAAGACGTTGTTTACAAGATAGATAATGTATGGAAGCCTTTTACTGCTGAAAAATGTGTAACGCTTGCTGGAAAGCCAAAACTTTTCTTCTTTCAGGTAAAAAATTTATTTTTTTTTTATTTCAAAAATATTATATTCTGTATCATTTTGCTTAACTTCTACATTATTGTGTAGGCATGTAGAGGAGATAATCTCGATGGGGGTATCAAAATGCAAAGTTTTGGAATCACTGAAACGGATTCATTAACTACTTCCTACAAAATTCCAACACATGCTGATTTTCTGTTTGCATACAGTACAGTTCAAGGTAAAATTAAATTTTCAAAAGTGATTAAAAAAAGTATATTTTAGGATTAAAAATATCAAAAGTTATTTTTAAAGCATATTACATTTACGTATTAAATTTCACTAATTCACGTGGTTCTTGATTTTTAGGTTTTTATTCTTGGAGAAATCCAGAAGAAGGTACCTGGTACATACAAAGTTTATGTGATATATTAAATGAACACGCCGCAACCACTGATCTTGCGAGAATGCTGACAATGACGGCACGGAAGGTAGCGACACAATTCGCCAGTTTCAACAATCTCGATTCTTCGTTGCACGATCAGAAACAAGTACCTTCGGTCACTTCAATGCTAATACGTGACTTGTACTTTTCACCGAAAGATTCATAAGTACCTGAAGAACTAAAAGGCTATATCAATTTTAGTGCCTTTAAGATTAGGAAATGAGATTTTTGTAATTAATATTTAAGTTCTAAGATTCGTAAAACGAATTATTAATATTTTGAGTTTTTTTATACTTTCCTAAAGTAGAAAGTAAATAGTTCAAAGTATCAAAAGACAGTTCTTTAAACTATAGACAACTTAAAATTTGAAGAAAAATTTTGTGATGTACAGAAATTTAAAAATACTTATTTATACATATATATAATTTAAATTTTTACTTTTATATTTAAATAGTTTTCGTCTTTAACAGAAATAAAAATTATCAACGTTTGTAACATATAAACATGTTTCATTCATTCTAGAACTTTTACCTTACATATATAAACACTAATATTTAATATTTAAACAATGGCTTATCTAAGTGTATTATCTAATACAATGTAAACAAAATACAATGTATATCAGCTTTTTTTTGCTACTGTAATTTTAATTCCATGATGCTTAACTATTACATAAAATTAATATAACAAACTTTTTTTACTTACTCTGTGGAAATATTTATGATTCAAAGCTGATGTTTGAATAAAAAGTGACTAATATCATGATCATGAATGAGTTGTTTAAATACTAATTATTTTAAATAATGACTGAGTCTATAAAATGACTTAGTTAAGATCATGTAAATTAATTTTTTATGCTCGTTGTTCCTAGTTTGTATAGAAAAGAAGAGACGGGCAAATTTTTATTTGCTCAAGAATCAACTTTTTCACTTTAACTATTGTAACTCCGATATCGCAGCTCGAGTTTTTAAACTATTTTTTTCGACAATTTTATATTTAAAACGTTTTCCTCGTACTAAATTTATTTGCCTGCTTTTTTAATATTCTCATCACGGCATGAAATATGATATTTTTTTCAATTTTTATGTGATTCTTTATAGGAAAAAGGAGGTATTTGAAATCAATTGAATTTTTATTTTAGAAATTATTCTAACTCAAAAATTAAACATTCATTAATGAAAACATTTTGTGCCTTCGCCAAATTGTTCGAATTGATGTTTCGTTATTTCGGGCACGCCAAGAAAATTCAATAAACGAATGACGAAAATGATTTTCCTATGAAAGAAAATAAGAAAGAACGCACTGACGACGACCTCTGGGATCTCGAAAATCACTAAAAGAAAACCCCCGGCGATCGATGTACATCCCGCAAAAAATCCCCGCGAGGGCCAGAAAAAAGGAACCGGCTGAAAGTATATCTATAATCTTCGCAGTCGGCGCTGAAGAGCGCCTCTCCCATCATCCATCCGTCTCTCCCTCTCTCTCTCTTTCTCTCTCATTCGGGCGGCACGAGGAAACGCATCGAGGAAAACTGAAAAGTCAGAGGCGCGACGGACGAAAGCGAAACGGAGAAAAGGCGGGATGCTTTCTGCGCAATAACGCGGCGTTTCCGGCGCGTAGCTGACGCTCGCGATTACCTTGGGTCGCTCGATTTTCTTCGGCAAGGAAAAAGCTGGCTTGTCGTTTTTGATGTATGGGCAGGATACTTTGGTGAAAAGTTTCATTGTTTTTTGCCGAAACTTTCGTTGATTGATACTTTGAAATCGTTTTTAGTAACCGGAAGCAGCCATCAGAGCTTGCGAGTTACCCGTAAAATGAATCCGTGCGTTTAAATGTATATGTTATCTCTTTAACTGATCATATTTTTCTCATCTTTCTCCTTGCTTAGCAATTCACGAATAGAGGTGCTTTTTTAAATTCTTATTTATCTGTTTTTGAAATCCCCGCTTGCTTTCGCAGAAGATTTAGTTCTTATCTATATACACTAAAGGGAACGTTTGATAACTTAACTATACCGCACAGTGCAATTATATTCTTAATTTACTGCCTCTACAAAATAAAAAATCAAAAAATAAGTACATATTCTTTCTTCTAAAAGTCAAGCCTCCTAACAAGACAAAGTCTTCGTATCCCAATAAACCAGCTCAACACCCTAATAACCAATGCGCCAAGCAACGCCTTCCCCCTTTTGTAAAAGATCCTCATTAGCTACTGTTCTTGGACGGGCGTCATGTTGCAGTAGTTCTGATGGTGCCTCGAGTGGTGGTGATGAAACACGTGGCTCGAGGTGGCAGCGGCGGCAGAGGACGCGGAGGATGAGGATACGGCGGCGCTGGCCCGCAGCCACAGCTCCTCGAGGGAGATCAGGGGCTCGTCGCGGCCGGCGCCGTTCGCCTGCTGCAGCAGCCCGCCGTAGACCATCCCGGCCGGGATTAGGCCCTGTTGCTGCTGCTGCTTGTCGTGGCCGCCCTTGATGGCCGCCGTCTCGAAGCAGTCGACCGCACTGCCGCAGCCGTCCAGCGAGATGCCACCCTCGTCTAACGGTGGAGAGCGGGGGGTTAGTTTTCGGGTTTTTTTTTTATTAAGACCGATTTTGGTAGACGACTTGACAGAGTGCGGGGTTATATTTTATTGGGTTCTTTTTAAGTCTCGTTTTTGCGGGTATCTACTGCGGTTAAGGAGCGATTTCTTTTTGTAGTAAAATTTTATCGTTATCGTAAAGTGTTTATTTGAAAAGTAAATTTGCATTGAAGCTTGCACTAAAAATATAAATTGGACAATTTGCGCCAATGAGAATATTATTACTTAATTGTACAGTATTGAGAAAAATTATCAGGGCAGTTCTGGTTGTAAGATTGAGTTAATGTACGTAAACTTATGTATTTTTTGGCTACTATTTTCTCAACAAATATCTATAAATACATTCAAAACCATTGCCATTACAATTTTTAATACGTCAACTTATCACTTTTCGTTTATCGTCTCTTTATGTCTTTCAGGCTTTTGAAACATTATTTGCACTTTGCAGAGAATGAGGCTGTGAATAAAACAAAAAAAAATTGTTTATGCCTAGTTAAGCAAAGTAGTTTTTAAACAATGAAACTTTTAAAACTTATGTATCCGAAATAATCCAAATGCGTACGAAAGATTTATTTGTTCGTATATTGTACACCGCGATTTATAATGTCGGAGAAAATTTGAATTTCTTTGGCTTTTGTTTACTCGATTATCTAATAGAAAACTTGTTATTTTTAAATAGTTTAAATAAGTAATAAAAATTCAAGGTCAAATAAATTGCGCGAGAGGTTAACTTGTTGACATGATTAAAATTCAGACACTTTAGATTCTTTCAGGAAAATTTTACTTGCTTCGAGATTATTAAATTTAAGTGCTGTGACATGCCGCCAACAGCATGTTTTAATTTTTACGCAACAACGTACGCCAACATCGGTTGACCAGAGGAAAACAGCATCCATTTCCTTTTTTCGATTTATTACCCTTTTTTTTTAGTCCCACTGCCTAGTGCAAGCCATCCGTATCCTCAGATGTCAAATCCTTTCTTTTTTTTTATTGCCTGCACCACTGCAACGCATCTTTTCCATCTCCAGTGGTCCGGAACGCTTAGTTCTCCCACTCCAACACCCTTGCTTTCGGCACTTGACACTACATCTTCCCATCTCCCGGAAATCGGAACGCTTAGTTCTCCCACTCCAACACCCTTGCCTTAGCCACTTGACACCACATCTCCCACCCTCAGTCAATCGTAACGCTTAGTTTTCCCACTTTTTCTCCCAATTAACAGAGTGAGGGAAGATTTAGCCACTGACCCAGTAATATATAAG
>UCOM01004416.1:0-12531 GCA_900474385.1 Ormyrus pomaceus | reverse complement strand
CGATGATACAAAAATAATTATATTAGAAGGAGGCAACGTTTTTGTCTCAAGTATCGTTTCATTAAGAACATAGGTGTTTCGAAAACGTTTATATTTTTGAAGAATGAAACCTTCAGTAAATAAAAGATAAAACGATTTTAAGAAGTTAGTTAAAATAGTTAAAATAACTGTGTTATCTTCTCTCTGATCACCAAAAATAACAGTGTTTCCTTCAAAACACATTTCTACAATTTTCATCTAAATATAAAGAATAATATGTACAAATTTATTCAAATAATGAAAAAGCAGCATTTATCATACCGTTATTTTAGATGTTGCATCTAGTTTCGTTGAAAGATTAAAATTTTCTTTGAGATCCTCTTCACTACCATTTATTAAAATTTTTAAAATAGCAAATAATATCAAAGTAATTTTTACGGCTAAATTCATAATGAAGATTTCTTAAGTATAACCTTCTATTTACTACACGTTTTTCGTACCATCTACGAAGAAACAGTAACTTCACAGTAACGGCAGTGAAATGAACAAGCCATACAATGAATAAATAAAATGTTTAGTACAATAGTTTCTACAATTTGTTTTGCTTCATTTAGTATTCACAGAGTCTAAATGTCATTTCGACCTTGTAAAATGTCGAGTTCATGTTAAAATTAGAACGCCAGTTTAAAACTATCGAGTCAAATGTACTTAACAAAAAGTGTGGAATAATTTCAACACAAAAAAACAAAGTAAAAACCACCCAAGTAATGAGTTGCATCCAATTTTGCTACTCAATAAAATCTATATTAGTCCGAATAATATACCTGTACCTCGGTAGGCTTTCCCAACTGGCGAAATGGAGCACTGCACAGCTTGACAGCGACCTTGGAACTTTCAGAAGCCGTTTTTGATAGACGACTCTGCCGACGTAAATATTTAGTCTCTCGGCCGTTCCTCCCTTTTTTCCTGGGCGAAAGACGCGTCGTCGAAAAAATTAATTTTGGATTTGATAAATTGAGATGTATTTTATTATTAGTACGGAAAGTTTTAGATTAAGGGGAATCTTGCACGAAATACAGACTATATTTGCTAATTTTATATTTCAACTATTTAAGGTTTAATAATGTAATTGGTAATATATGATAAAGAGGTGTTCCCTACGAACCAAATAAAAATTTAAAAGCTGTCAATATGATTCAACAAACGCAGATATAGTTCATTGAACAATTATTCGTTTAAAACATAGGAATGTTTTTTGTTTTTCATTCATTTTTAATTTGGAAGGTTTCATTTTCTTCTTTAGTCAATTTCAGTGGGAGTTACCATTGCAAAAACTAGGGTACTTTCAAAACAGGTAAAGTTATATTCATTTGTTTATAGATTTCTCGTCGAATTTCATAGATTTATCGAAGATTCAACGATAAATCTATAAGCAAGTGAATATAACTTTACCGGTTTTGAAAATACCTTTTTGCACTGGTAACTCCCCATGAAATTGAATAAGGAAGAAAATGAAACCTTCCAAATTAAAATTGAATGAAAAGCAAAAAACATTCCCATATTTTTAACGATTATTTGTTTAATCAATTGTAACTGTATGTATTGAATGATATTTACAGCATTTAAATTTTTATTCGCTTCGTAGGGAAAATCTCTTTAACATATATGACCAATTACATTATCTAACCTTAAATAGTTGAAATATAAAATTGGCAAATATAGTCTATATTTCGTGCAAGACCCTCCTTAAATAATTAATTATCGACGTAGTAACTTGATATTAGTATTAAATTACAGTTTTAGTTTTATAATTGTTTGACTTATCTTCAATTCTTCCAAACGAACTTCCAAAAAACTCCACCTCCCTCCAGCCTCTTCCTCTCTCGAGCACAAAAATCTCCTCTCTCGTATAGCTCCAACAATCGCCGCACGTGCTGCCTGACATCATTCCAGGCTGCTCCCTCGCTTTCTTCGCCCGCGCCGCTAATAACGGAGGGGGCACACCTTTTTTCCCGGCCAGTACGCAACGATATATGCTAAGCGGGACACGTGAGACGCCGCTTTCGTTATCTCGGGGAAATCTATATGCCGGCCGATTATGGCCGGCGATTTTTCCCGGGGGTTGCGCCGCGGTGAAAGTCCTGTGTGCTTTATGGAGTGACTGAGGATTTTTCTTTCTCTCGCTGGACGAAGGCTTGCTCCGGGTTGTGTAAGATTGTGTTTTCGGATTTTTGCGTGTTTTCGAGTGTTCGTTTATGCAACGGTACGTGTGGTCTTGGGGGTTTTTTTCAGGTGAAAAGGCCGCTTCGTTTGTTGGGGCGTTTAATCTACACACAATGTTTCTGATTTTAGATAAAGACACTTTCTACTGCTCGTTATTTTAGGTTTTTATTCATAATTCTGTCACACGCTCCTAAGATTATTCGGTTCATTTCTGTAGATTTACATTCTTGTCAAACGAAAATCTTTTATTTCATTTACGCTATTATAAAGATGAAAAATTCATAGATCGTCGAAAATTTAACGCCGAGTTTACGAAATGAATTCTCTTAGAATCCTTAATTTAAACTCACAAAACCCCATCGAAGCCAGGCACGAATTCAATCGCGACATTGAATTTTTTCTGCAGCCTGGACAACGATCATCCATCTCTAGCGTGAATCACGGCGTTATTTAAAACGCATTACGCGAATCCAGCGATTATTTCAGAGAGATTATTTCGAAGGTGTGTAATGTGCGCGCGCCGCTCGACATCATCGCCATTGTTGTTGCGGCTCCGCGACTCTAAGCCCGTACCGCCGAGTCGAATAATCATTACTGCCGGAGCAGCTCTATGATCCTTTTTTTTTTCTTCCTTTTTCATGCTAATTTCGATGACGATTGAAATGTATCGCCATTCTGCTCTCGGGGCCGAGTCTGAAATCATTCTGCGTAATAAGCATTAAGGTTAAAAACAGAAATCCTGCGGCTATTTTTATGAATGCGACTGCGATTCAATGTAAATATGATGCTTGTAAAAAAAAACGGAGTGTACGAATAAATTTATGAAAATGTTCTCGGTACTTAACTTCTGTGCTGTTTTTAAATAGATTGTTACTTTAATAAGAGTTGCTTTTAAAATGGATTATAATTAAAACTTCTTCGATTTCCTAAAACATTTTCAACTCTTAAAACTTCGCGATTGAAAGAATGCAAATCAAAGAGCTTAAAATGAAAAATACACTGCAGCCACCATTAGTTTCACGAGCTTTTCATACTGGCAGCCTCCTCGAAGCGATTATTAATAACCCACTCTGTCTATAAAGATCGTTAAAAGTATGTCGATACACGCATGTAAATGCGTAGTAGGAGGAAGAGATTTTCCCTGCGAATTAATGAATTGACAACGTCAGGCGGTGAAGGGAGTAGTGATTCAGAGACACTAAATCTCGCGGCTGACAATGCATTCGCTGTTAAGTAATGTCACCGATCCGCGGGTATATTTAGTTTCCTATTATTTATAAGCGAAAGAGGCAGATTTGTCATACGCCGAGTAGTGCATAAGTCAAGTTTGCATATTTTCGCTCGCTCCCAAGTGCACTTGAAAGCAAATAGGTTTAATGGCGCAGTTGATTTTTTCCAGGAGTTTAATTGAAGATTGTATGTTATGTACCCAGCTAAATTTTACATAACTGATGATTTCACCAATTGTCTTGTGTGTTAAAGGATAAGTGCTCGAAGAAAATTCTTGGACTGTTAATCACGATATATAATGTGTAATTTGAAAAAAGGATTGAATTTTAACTTCGTCGAAGCATGTCGAGAAGTGTTCTGACATTTACCCAGTTTATTTTTAAATTTAAAGAGTTTTTTTTTCTTGTAGTATTATTTAGTGAACTCTTTTCTGCAGAATAATTCATTGTTTTTAAAATAATATTTTTGATATAAAATAAATTTATTCTGGCTTAAGAGCTGTAAAAAAGGACAAAAATACTGTACGTATTATAGGAAATAAAAATTAACTATTTTTTTCTAAAATTAGGTATCAAAAAATATACGTGTATGTTTTACACACTCATGTGAACGGCGCGACATTCGGTGTGTAAAATCGTATTTTACGCACTTTTTGCATAATATACTATTTAACAATTTCCTTTATTAAGTACAATTAAAAAAAGTGGAAGTGATATTACAAATGTTTTTTAGGTTGCTCGAAAAACTAGAGCGTAAATTTCATAACTGCTTCCTGTACTTAATATATTGTATTATAATAAAGACGGAAACGACTTGAATGGCAGTAAAACAATGTATTATTATTCAATGCGGTCTTGAGAAACACGAAATATTCCAAGCAACAATGCGACAGAAAAAAGTCGCCTATTAACGAAGAACGAAAAAAACAATTTCTTGAGTCTCACGTCCTTCTTATAGTGGCACTTTATCAAGTGCCACTGAGGACTCGGGAAAGCCATTCTACCGTCAAAAGATAAATAGCCGACGTACGAAATTACAATATGAATCGCGCCCACATCGACGAACATCTCCACTTGTCTTTCTTTCTCTACTCTCGTACTTTTTTCCTCGACTTCACCTTCGCATCGACGCGTTTTAATCAATGCGGTTCTTGACTTTTTGAGAGAGGCTATAGATGTTTACCTGCTACGTCCGCAGCAGGTAAATTTCTCACACAATTTTCAATAATTTATCGATATTTGAAACGAAAATGGGTTGGGTGATTATGGGTAAAAAACGAAAAAAAATAATTACAAGATTGACACCGAATTATATCGATGTTTGTCGATCAGCGAGACAAATATTCCGTAGCTCTGAAAATGACAAGTTATAGGTATAAAAGATCCAATTGAGAAAGCTGATCAAATTACAAACGAAGAGTGAAAAAAAAATTATTTAGTAGTCCCTCTGAATAAAAACGGATGTTGCACAATTGATTTGCCCTGGATGGAGGACCGGGCCGCTTCCGTCTAATTTGGAAGTAGTCAAGATTAGGCTAAATAGTACTGTAAAAAAGCTAAGCATAGATATTCTCTATGATAAATTAGAACGTGATCTCAAAACTATCGATTCGAATGTAACAAAAAATGTAAAAAAAGTTTCAACACAAAAACAAAATAAAAACAACCCAGGCGTTGCCATGCATCCAATTTTATGACTCAATAAAAGCCAAATAACAATTATCACCTCCGGCAAATTAAGAAACATCCCATAAGTCAGAGTATCTCGAGCATCCTCCCAACAAAGTAAAAGCCTCGTTCCAACGAGTTCATCCAGCGCCATTCGCAGTTCCCCACGATCGCTTTTAATCTAACTTTCCGTCGTAGTCCATTGTGCCGTCAATGCATAAAGCCGGCATAGAGCTTCAGGGCAGTCACGCCATTATTACCTTGGCTAAAAAGATGCGCAATAAAAAAGGCACAATTAAAACGGGGCTGCGCCGAAAAATATTCTTCTCCCTTCGCGCTTTACGACACTATTTTACTGCTTCAGTCTTATGGAATCCATACGGCATATAGTGCATCGTATGAAAACACTTTTTTGTGACCAACGGCCAAATGGAGAAGTAGGAAAAATTAAAATTTCTTTGTTTGAATGCTTGCGCTAGCGTCCTTTCGAATTTACACGTTTTTGTATGCATACACTTATTTCGATTAGTAGAGTTAAAATTGTTAACAGCAAACCTCCGATTAAAAAATAGAAGATCAAGGAAAATTCTTCACGATCCATTTCTAAGTGAAAATCTTAGTAAAAATGGTAAATAATAAAAGTAAAAATGCTTTAATTTAATTAAAATTGTTATAAAGTTAGATCTTTTGTATGTTAAGAGCTGGATAGTTTTTCTGCTTATGAAATTTATTATGTCCAAAGATATTAAGGTTTCATTTTTTTTTTACATTTTTTGAATGTCTATATCTTAGTCAATTATCGGTCTTTTTTAATGATCGACCACTTATTTTTTTCTCTAAATAAATTTTCAAAATTAAAAAGAAATTTGGAAATTCATCTACTAGTTTTTGTTTTATAACGTTTTTAAATTATATATGGTATCGCGATTATATATATAACGTAGGAGGCATATTTTTATTATTATTATTATTTTATTATTATTTATTATTTTATTATTATGATTGTTTACATTAGTTTTAGTAATATAGTTCAAATCAGATATAAAAAATTATTTTTCTGTGGCTAATAATTACTAGAGAAAATTCAACTTATTTGAAATTTTGATTTAATTTTCTTCTAAAGGAAGATAGTGTGAAAAGGTAACACCGGGTTAAAATCACCTTATTACTCTTGTATTGAACATTATATTTTGATACTTGTTCAAAGCTTGATTTAGCACATACATTTTTATTTAAGCTTGTGCGAAATCGGACTTTGCACATGGAAAAACAAAAACTCAAAAATTCTGTATTTCGGACTTTAAATATTCCAATAACAAAATTTTTATTTAAAGTTTGTTTGCTGCTCATTAAATTTTAAAATGTTAAATTAAATTTTAATTAAATATAGAATAGTTTGACATTATGTTGTTGAAATCGATTGTTTTTAATGAATCTCAGAGATAATATTGGAACGATAAGTTAGGAGGAAACTAAGTGCCAACGAATTGGCAGCGGTTTCTGTTTAATTAATAGTTATTATTCTCTTATAGAAATTTCTGTGGAAGTAAGGCTGAAATCGACGGTTTTATTAATATTAATTTACATTATTTGAATAAATGAATAACGATATATTAAATTTAAATGTAGAGTGTACTGTAACGAAAATAAATACGTTTACTTCATTAGTCTACAGTCATGCTGAACTTACCTACACTTACTTATTCAAACAAACATGAACTGTAGAACTCAATAATATTCTCGTGAATGATTTATTTACGTTTCAACTAGTCGTAAGAAATTTGCATTTATTATATACGAGTTTATTTTGCCTGTAAATTTACATCAGAAAGAAACAAACGTAGAATTACGTGCGACCATTTTTACTCGGATAATTGATATTGCTTCCAGGCATTATAAAAATTCATAAGACTTGCAGTAACAATACAATTATTACAAGTAGTCTCCTTTCGCCTTGAAACTGCATTACCTGTGGGTTGACATAATAATTCGAAAATAAAAAAAGATTGATAATAATTGAAAATTCTGAGAATCCATTAGGCTCTAGTTCTGCTTTATAAAATTCTCACGGATTGTTTCAACTACGTTTGACTGCAATTTTCCTATTCGAACTGACTTCTCAATGTTACTCTAGAATAAAAGGAAAATTACATGTTATTAGATTCATTGCTAAATCTGGTATCTAAATTGATTTAAAAAACAATGTATGTGACATTAAAATTGTTTTCCAGCCAGAGTTCTAAATTATACACCTTAAAATAAAAAATTTGTAAAACTATATATTTTCCAAGATAAATTTTACGAATTAATTTACCCGTCAGTCCTTTGCTTTTTATTTTGCTTCCAAGATATATAGTTTAATGAATGGACATTGCATAAACCTTCTACTTGTATAATGGCTTCGTTTTATTAATTTATTTGTTTTAATCTATGTAAATACTACTGAAACTTCACTTTAAGTAATTTTCTCACACTGTTTACATAAAAGTTGTACCCAGGTGTCACTTTATCATTGAGCTTTTCCTTCAATTAACTTTTCTTTAACTTTTTTGCCACCACTTTCAGCGCAATTATAAATATGCAAATGCAACGACGAACGTCATCTTTTCATCAGAAAAACATTAGTTCATTAATCGAAAGAGCGGCATCGCAAATATAGCCATTAAATTTAACACACACGGCAACAACGAATGGCCGCGCATTACCGTTACATAAATTACCACACTCAACTCACTCGGAATTACATAAGCAACTAATCGGCGCCGATTATTAATAATCGACGTTAATTCCCAAACGCGGACAAACAATGCGATAGCATTCCGCGGCAGATCCTCAGCCTCTCAGCTCCGATGAATTGATTCATTATCGCGATATCGCGGCACGTACGTATATCCTTGCTTGCGTGCGGATCGCCTTGACACAGTTCCCGCAGGTAAACCCATAAATATCAGCGCAAAAGGAGTAAGTACCCCGAGGCGTCCTCCTTTTATTCCCTCTCTCTCTCTCTCTCTCTCTCCTCTTTTCGAAGTAAGAAAAAAGGAGCTATTTTGGCGAGGCGATTTACCCAGAGGATTATGTGGATAAAAATAGAGCCGGAGATGGGATTGATTGCTCTGTGGATTCTGAGAGGATGGATATGCGAAGGTTTGTATATTCTGGGAGAAAGACAGCCGTTAAAGATTTTAACGATTATAAAATTTGCGATCTGTAATTAAGTCCTCTGAAAGGTGTTATGTTATAAAAATTGCCAATCAAAGTTTCCCACTTTCATTAATAATACATGCAGTCCATTTCGTTGACGACACCTGAAATTATCAAAAGATGTGGTTGTTAACTTAATATTTTTAATGCGAAACGAAAAGAATGCATTTTTTACAAGATCCATATACGAATAAAGTGAAAGTTTTCGTTGAAAAGTGACTTTCGTAAGATCGACTAAAAAAGAGAACTAAATAACTTAATCAATACACACTTTGTTTTATTAAATGTATAACAAAAAATCTTATTTCAGCAAAACATTCTCCATCACACTGTTCATTAACCTCTTTAGCATGCAAACAAGGCAACTCTTCATTTCAGTCTCATGATTATCCAATATTACCTCCAACGAAAAGTAGCAGGGAGAGTCGAGCTTGGTTCGGATTCTTGCACTTGCGTTCTTTTGAATGGGAATTTACACGTTTCCGAGTGAAAAATTGCGCCGCTGCAGCCAAAAGTTTCGAATAAAAGTTTTCGATAATAAAAGAAAGTGTTTAAAGGCCGCGAACACAGATAATTTTTTAGAATTTTCTGGGACCGCAATTTATTCTTCCACTGACTATAAGGTCGATAAAAGGAAGAACCACGACACGGTATGCGCTAAGGCAGACCCGTGGGCGTTGTGCCCAGTGAAAAAGAGAGAGAGACAGAAACCGAATGAAAATAGTATTTTTTTATAGAAAGAGATACAACTAATTTCTAGGCAACCGAGATTTGTTTAAAAAAAAAAGAAAAAACAAATAAAAATCGATTTGAAGCGTTTTGTGTGATTTTCCGTTCAGATTTTTGTAAGCGATCAACGCGAAAGGTTCATTTTCTTGTTACTTATTTTTAAGAGAAGTTAAAATATAACGTTATTAGAAATAAAAGTTGTTGTCTCCTCTTTTAATCCCGAAACAAGGATGTTGGGAGTTTCAGGTAACTAAAAATACACAGATAATATGAGTATGATATGCATATTTATTATACACGATAAAACTTATGTACATATATTTCGATTAATAAAGTTAATATTGTTAATATCGCCCCTCCGATTAAAAAATAGAAGACCATAAGAAATTCTTCGCGATCCGTTTGCAAGTTAAAATTTTCACTGTCTCGTTTTGACACGAATTTTGTTACGCGATCGTTTACTAGTTTTAAAAATCCTCCTTCGGTCAATTTTAACAAAATCCAACTGAATTTTACTTTAAACGGCGAGTCTTCGGTAAGCGTATATGTATTTGTCCTTGATGCTAAATTATCCTGCGAAAAATGAATATTCTCGTGTTCTCTGAGATAGTATTTTGATTCCATTTCAGAGTTAATGTAAGCAATATTTTCGGAGTTTAGAAGACGATTAAAACCGTCTTCAAATGTATCCATAATTTGATACCTTCGGACAATTTCTTTATCCTCAATCAGTTCTCTGTAATTCACGGTTCCGACAATTGTAAAGTTGGATTTTATCAAATCTTTGACCGAGTCAATCCCTGAAAAATATTCTGGTACCGTTTTAGCAGCACTTAAAATAGTTTGAATATAACAGCTGATTATAAAAGACAAAAATATGCATGTTATCCAAAGAATTCTCGACGATGATCTTTGCAGATACCTTAATTCAGTACCTCCTGCAAACATTAAAAAGAACTCCAAAGAGGTTGTAAGCATTGGACGGCGAAGGTTGTACTTAAAAATTAGAATTGAAACAGTAGACGCACAAAGGAAAATTGCCCAAACTTTGTAATTAAAAATTATTCGGAAATTCGAAATGTAATGAACGTGTTGCTGTTTGAGCGTGATAATTTTAAGGTTGTCGCTCTCACCAAAAGGGTATAGTTGCATTTTCCAATAAGAACGTTGAAAATATTTGAACAGACCAAAACTTACTGTCCCAGTGTCTATATCTCGGAGAGCACCTTTCGGTTCGTCATTTTCAATGGACCCAAAATTATTAGTTCGTTTAACTGTTATGCTCGCATTTAGATGTTTCAAAGCTATAACGATAAAGTCGTATGCATTTCCGACGAATTTATCGAAGCCAAATTTATTATTTTCAATGCGATACAAGAAATGATCGCTGTGAGCGAAGGCTTTCAAATTGAAACCGTGCAGGTTTCTTATTTTCTCAAAATATAAAGTTTTACAAAAATCAGTGCCTGTATAATAAAGTGAGAATCAAATGAGTTACATATATATATATACTATTTTAATACAGCATACTTACGGGAAAGAGAGAAAGACTCATTCAAAATGATGTGTTGAAATAATGTCCATTCTTTGTGTGGCAGATTTGTGACGTGCATTTTACTCCAAAATGTTGGAGAGTCATTGGAGAATGGATTAAAAGTGTAAATTAATTGATTACTCAACTTGTTACATATAAGGACTGCAGATAAAATGTTGAAGGACCACAAAATAATCAATATTTCATTGGCAAGGTGACAGTCACTTCTATTAATAATCAAAAATCGTGCTTCGTGATTCCACCAAAGAGAATTTCGAATATATTCTAACAATTTCATAAAATTTATATTCGATGATACAAAAATAATTATATTAGAAGGAGGCAACGTTTTGGTCTCAAGTATCGTTTCATTAAGAACATACGTATGCCTAAAACGTTTATATTTCTGAAGAATGGAACCTTTAGTATCAAAATGATAAAACGGTTTAAAAAAATTTGTTAAAAGGCCTAAAATAGCGGTGTTATCTTCTCTCTCGTCACCAAAAATAAGAGTGCTCCCTTCAAAACACATTTCTACAATGACCATCTAAATGTAAAAAATAAGATATAAAAATTTGTTTAAATAAAGAAAAACAAAAATTTACTATACCGTCATTTCAGGTACTGCATCTGGTTTCGTTGAAAGATTAAAATTGTCTTTAAAATCCCCTTTAGTATCGTTTATTAACATTTTAAAAATAACAAATAATGCCAAAGAAATGTTTACGAGAAAATTCATAATGAAAATTTCTGAAGTATAAGCTTCTATTTCCTACACGGTTTCGGTACAATCCACCGAGGAATGGTGACTTCAATTGCGGCAAAGTGAACAAGCCACACAAAGAATAAATAAAATTTTTAGCATAGTAACTTTTATAATTGGTATTGCTTGATTTCGTATTTGCAGAGACGCAGTCATTTTAACCTTGTAAAATGTCATTCTCGTGCTAACATTTGAACACCAGGTTGAAACTATCGATTCAAATGTACTTAATAAAAAATGTAAAATAATTTCAATGCAAATAACAAAAGAAAAACCACCCAAGTAATTAGCATCCAATTTTGCAACTCAATAAAAGCTCGATTAATCCGAATAATTTACCTGTACCTCGGCGGGCTTTCCCAATTCGCGAAATGGAACACTGCGCAGCTTGACGATGACCTTCGAACTTTCAGGGACCGTCTTTGGTGGACGACTCGGCCAACCTAAATATTTAGTCTACGGACCACTCCTCCTTTTTTTCCTAGACGAAAGACGCGTTATCGAGTGATGCTGCGGGAAATTAAAATTTCGGTCGAGCTGTTTGAACGATTAACAAGATTTCATTGCGAAAATTAATTTTGTATTTGATAAATTAAGATTCATTTTATTATTAGTATGGAAGGTTTATGTTAAATCATTAATTATCGAGGTAATAATTGGATATTAGTGTTAGATTACAGTTTTAGTTTTATTATTGTTTGACTTATTTTCAATTTTATGTCCATAAAGAAGAGAAAAGAAAAATCTATTTAAGAAAAGATATATGTTATTTTTTTATCTGAATTAAACAAATAAATTACAGTTCTTTCCACCGAATCATCTGGTAGCTTATGAAGTTTACAGGATTTGAACAAAAATCCAGTAGACAACGCAAGCACGTGAAACGTTCTGGCGATTAAAACGTCATTATTCACATATCAACCGATTAATCGTGCCTAGGTGCGGGGATTCGTGCCCACCATTCAACCTCGTTTTTCGGGGGATTCTGCGGAACTACATAGCAGATTTTGTAATTATATAAAGTGTTTCTCATTACTGAGATTGGTTGATAATATTTAAGTTAGCTAGGTGTCATTTACTTACGAGGCCTGTATTGGTTATTAGAAGTATGCAAGTATTAGCCGACGTCATTATTAGTTAACAAATTTGTTCGTTAGTTGCCGCATAAATTTGAAGGACTTTTAAAAGTTTTTGAATATGCAAAT
>UCOM01004415.1:0-12527 GCA_900474385.1 Ormyrus pomaceus | reverse complement strand
AAACGTAAATAAACTAATATAAAATTAAAATAAATATAAATATAGTGTATAATTTGGTTTTCTAATGTAGACGGACAATCAGTAAAATTCTCTTCGTAGTATGACATTGAGAGCCACGAGGTTACATAGCCTTACTTTTTCAGAACATTTAGATTAGCTATTTAATACCTTAAAAATGGGTTTAAGCTTTTATTCTATTAAATGTTTAGTTCATGTGAAAAAAAGCGTTTCATGCTAGGAAATTATATTCTAAAAAGGTTAGCTTGTTCCTACTTAATATTTTTTTTTGCTACCTATTTCCTAGGTAAGAAATGTTGTCCATTTCCACCAGGGCTGCTTCAGGACAAATAGAAGACTTCTTCAGATCGATGCAGTTAAAAACTGGATTAGTCTAATTTACAATCTAAATGACTTATGAGAATCCTCACTTTTTGTAATTCAACGTTTATACTTATTTCGCTAAATTTAATATATTTTGACAATTTAATATTTACACAAGTTTACTTTAATCCTATAAATTAATACAACTTCTTTTACTCTTGAATATTCACTTGCAGGTCCGCTTCTCAGTTTCTTTCATACTTAGCGGATTGTATGGTTTTATTATCCTTTTGTTAAGCAGTTATTAAGATCCTTTGAGGCATCAAGCCTGCTTAATGTTGAGGAGCATCGTTCTTTACTTACCTTTGATCGCGCAGTTCACTAATTTCCTTCGTATCGGGAGGTTGCTCCACGGAGAAAATGTAGGCCTTAGAAATCTGAAAGCGGTTTTTGCTACAACGTCAGATTGTTCATAAATAAATTAGGTTTCAAAGATAAAATAATGAGCTTTCCGTGCTGCGAGAGGATCTATTATAATAATGTTATAATTATTTATTATAATAATACTGTTTTGGAAATTTGACTGTACTTTGAGTAATTTAACCTAATAATAAATCATAAATTCTAAATATGAATATTAATTTTACTGTGCGTCTCACTAATTTTTTCCAAGACTTTTCTCTCAGTGTATATTTATAGTGTATTATTCAAGGTCAATCTCTTCTATTTGTCATTTTAAATATTCAGTCACCCCAAATTCATCTATTAGTTTCATCTTTCCGTAAGAACGACGACGAAAAAGTGTTTTAATTTATCAATTTTTATGACAAGTTATATATATGCGGCTGTGACAATTCGATAAAACTCGGTATCAGGTCCGCGGGCTCGGGTGGGCCAAAACTGCGACTCGGTCACTCGATGCCCTGTCAGCGCAAATCCTGCCGTGCCGTGGACTCCCGGATGCATTCGGACCGAGCGAGCGACTCTATAGCTTGAGAACGCGTAATCTCTCTCGCTACCTTTATCAACGAAGCGAAAGTGCTCGATAATACGACCGTCTTGTTGGCCACCTCGCTATGCATTCAATCGTATCAATTGTAAGTTTTAATTTTGAAATGAGTCCTCTTTAAGAGATACGAAACGTCAATGAATACAGTATTTAATGTATATACTGAAAAAATTGTAAATTTTTATTGTTGCTGGAATACACTTTTATTGCGATCGATTTGTTTTCATTCGGTTTTCTCCAAACAAAGTTTTAGTTTAAGCTTTCAGATTTTCTCAGATATTTTTCACCAAAATACGTCGCGTTTATAAAAATTAAAACGCAAAACCATTTCCTAAGTTATTAAAAATCTAATGCTAAATTTTTTTTAAACGCTTTTTGCTAGTTTTTTGAAAATTTTGCAGAATTACAATATTTTGCAGAACCAATTAAGTATCTTTTATTTTACATTTTATTAATCTACCTTTCATCAACGCAGCTTGAGATTACAGTTTATTTTTAGTTAAGAAAATCAGCCAAAAATCAAGTTAGTAAAAAATCTTAACTGACACAACCCGCTTATTTCGTACCAGGGAATATCTTTTATTAATTTCAGGCGTGTGTGTGCAGCGATAAGAAGTAATTAAGCAATTAAGCTGCGGTCCTCAACCCAAAGGCGCTGCAGCGCCTATATAAGCTTCTTATGCGAAAGGCACCGAAGTTGAGAGCAGCGAGCTTGACTAAAGAATTTCACCCTTCAATAATGAAATTTAAGTTATCAAGAATGCATTACGTTCAATGAATTTTTATATTATTTTGACACCCCGATACAATGGAGTTTTACTTACTGAAATTTGAATGGATATAGTATAGTAGGCTTTTCAGCGCGGTAGAGTCATCGGCTTTCAGCGTAGATAAGATACTCGTCGCGAGCTCCGGTACTTCCCTGAAAAATGACTCTCAGTGATTCATCGGCAGGCGGCGAGAGCACATAGCCGGAGTTAGCGCCATATACTCAACTTGCACGAACAACAATTTTGAGGAAAGTGAAACGAATCCTTGAGAAGTTATTTCGGGACTTATTTATTATGGGTAATAAGGCATCCCAATTGGAGGAAGAGAAGAAATTTTTCATTTACCGACGGTCGAATCATTTTTCGAATTTGGAAAAATTGAAAGCACAGGGAGCACTGTGCGATATTACAATCGAAGTACGTATACACAATCAAAATAGCTCTTTAAAATCTGCATTTAATCTGTAGAAAATGGTGCTTTTAATGTATCTAAGCTTTATCGTCAAGTACGCGTAAATAATCTAACTGTGAATACATAATCAAAACATGTATCATTCTGATCTGAAAAACCCCATGATCATTAAAAGCATCAAATTAACATGATTTTCAAAGCGTTTTATGTACATATGTTCTGCAGTGTTTAATTACTGATGTTTAAAATTATAGTGTAAACATATTTGATATTCACCCATAATTTTTAGGTAGAAGATAAACAATTTCAAGCTCACAAGTTAATCCTTGCAGCATCGATAAATTATTTTGATACGGTATTTATATCTGAGAAGTGCACGATTGACAAAATACCAATACCTAATGTAACGGCTACGTAAGAATACACTCTATTTTAAAGTATTTTTTAATCTTAAAAAACGTAAACTGTTCTAGGTTATCATTTTAAACGATGTATTTACTGCCTCTTTTTTAGGAATATGGAAAGTATAATTAATTTTGCGTACTCTGGCGAAATCAGCCTCACAGAAGAAAATGTTCAAAGTTTGATGAAAGTCGCCGACACTCTCGGCATAATCGACGTAAAGAACGAATGCGTAAAATTTCTCGAATCTCGCCTTCATCCGCGGAACGTTTTCGATGTCTATCATCTTGCAACGGAGTTAAGTTGCATCCCACTGAAGGAAAAGTCGGACAAAATTATGCGACAGTATTTTATCGACGCAGCGGAAGCAGACAAATATTTTCATCTTGATTTCGTCGTTTTGAAGGATATTTTGTCGAATATTGATTTAAAAATTATACCGCAAACTAAATTGTTCGAAGCGATTATGAAGTGGGTAAAGCATGACTTTGACGAAAGGCAAGATCATTTAGTGAATTTATTGGTGTACGTCAACTTTTCGGAAGTATCGCCCGACTATTTAATTGACTACTTTTGCAGACCCGAATTAATTGCTTCGACACGCGACTACAAGTAATTATCATTGAAACTAAGATGAATTTATTTTATGATATACTTATTAAAGCTAAAAACTGGTTTCACAGCTTCTTAATGAAAAACGTCATGTCCTATTACCATAAAATTAAAACTCAAGTGCAAGAGGATTTTACAATCGTGGAAAGGGAAAATTACACCGGAACTGGAAGCGGTCACATTTGCGTAATATCCACAGTTCACAAAAACTTTATTGAAAGTTACGATCTTCATGCAAGTAAATGTTATATTAAATTTTAGTTTAACCAAACGTAACATCGAGAATCTGCATATAAAAATACGAATATTTCTCGACAGATCTCTGGAAAAGTGTAGATTCGATCGAAGATCCGATTGTTTGGTTTTGCAGTATAGTCCACGAAGATAAGCTCTTTGTAATAGGAGGTCAAAAGCAGTGGGAGATTATCCCAACTGTAAAAGTTTATTTCTTTCACTCTCAAATTTGGGATACCTTAACGCCAATGAGTACTAAGCGTTGGTATTATACTGTATTATTTATAATTCGGAAGCGCGCGAGAACTGCGATCTTACCAATTTAAATGAGTGGTTAAATTGTTTACGAATTTTTAGCTGGGCAGGTGCTACTATACTAAACGGCTACTTGTACGTCTGCGGTGGCGAGGATGGCAAAAACTTTCTCAACTCCGTCGAGAGGTATTGCTTTGAAATCAACGAGTGGAAAACCATAAGTTCAATGAAGCATCAGCGAAGCAGACCGATTGTTGTTACTCTTCAAGGATACATTTATGCGTTTGGAGGTTACGACAAAATTCCGGCGTTACATTCGGTTAGTAAGTTTAATAAATTAAGGGTTGGATTTAAGAAATTTAATTGCTATAATCGTTTAAGGAGTTTTAAAATTAGACAACTATCCTGATATATGATTTTAATTTTATAGGCCGAGCGCTACGATCCTTGGAAAAACCAGTGGACGATTGTCGAGATGAAAATGAATCAAAAACGTTCGAGTTTTGGTGCAGCAGTATTAAATGAGAAGCTGTACGTCTGCGGAGGAATGAGCAACGAGCGCAATGTAGACACATTAAATTCCGTCGAGTGTTACGATCCATCCACTGATAAGTACGTTCAAAATGTATAATAGAGTACATTATATTAAATGACTTTTCACTATTATTAATAATTAATAATAAATATGAATCACGTTACTTTCTTCCTAAATATAATTGAATATTTTATGCACTGCTCTGAATATGCACAATAAAGAAAAATGACTACCATTAAAACAATATTCTGTTGGACAATTATAAAAATCTTTATTTCAATATTTTAGGTGGGAAAATGTAGGAAGCATGAAAAATGCAAGGCACAGCCTTTTACTAGTCGCCGCGGGAGAGAAGCTTTGGGCTATAGGGGGAGTCAATAAAAAAGGATTACCAGTTTCTACCGTGGAAATATACGATCCAAACACCGATTCTTGGACCCATGCTTCTTCCATGAATTCGATTCGAGGCCGAGTCGCCGGCGGAGTGCTTTCGGTCTTGTGATATACATACATAAACTCGATTGAGCATGCAGCATTGCACAATAATTAGGCAGTTAAATAATTCTACGTAATAATCATTTTAGAGTTTAGATTTTGTACTTCACAAATACTTATGTATTTTTATTTTTAACATTTATTTAAATAATTTAAGTTCACACTCAAATCTCTTTTATTTAGATTATATTTTTCCTATTTGTTAAGTGTTTTTAGTCTTTTTGAGGAAGGTAGCGAAGTTAATTCGAGTTTTGAACAACGTTTATTATTATTTAAGAATCAAAAAATATGTAAAACTAATTATTTTATAAATAAGAATATAAAAAAATTATTTAAAAATGTTTTTTTCTTTGATTGTGGATTAGACAAAAATAACTGTAAAATGAAATTATTCTAGGCAAGAAAATATGAAAAATCATTTTGACATCATGTTTTCTATATGTATAGCCCGAATTTCGTTATTTTTTAATACCTTACTTTATTAATATTCTTATAATTTTAATATTAGAAAAACAAAATAAAACAATTGAATTAACAATTGCCAACAAGGAAGCAAGAAGTTTTACAAAGCTCGTGACTGATCATTTTTCCTCGCGCTCGGAGCAGATCAATTTGACGTAATTCATATTTAAGAAAATAAGTACTAATTATTAAAGTTTTAGTCGAACTATTTTAAATCGCCTAAATATTAGTTTTATTGAATTCCTAATATTTACTTAGCAAAACTAAATATAATATAAATAATTCGATGCTGTAATTGTTGATTTCTTCAACGTTCATATTGTATTAATTATGAAAGCAGATATTTGTATATAAAATCGTTCCTCTTCGAAATCCGTCTGTTTACATTCCTTTGTCTGAACGGGCCACAACAGGCAGCCACTGGCATATATATAGTCATAATACGTTGCTCGCGCTCGCCCTCTTTACCTTTAGTATCAGCGCGCAGCGCGCAGAGTTGAGTAGTGTTAGCTGACAGTCGTGTTCGAAAATTCTTTTTTCTCCAGAGGGTCGGACAATAACTAGGACAATAATTAATAATTATTTAATAGTTAGTTAATAAATAGTGAAGTGCTACACCATGTTAAGAAAGTACGTGCATAAGGACGAATGTAAGCCGGGTGGATCAACAGGCAATAGACCTGTCAACTATTATACGCCGATTTTCCCCACGGACAAGGCTAAAGACATCAATTGCATTTTTTGCAAGCACCGATTTTACATCGGAAAAGGTAAGAGAATTTTCTTTTTGCAAGAGCGACGAGGTGTTAGAACGATTTTCACGCCTGATTTTAGAAAAGCCGGGGGATGAACATAACCTCGCCGCCCGAGCTTTTTTGTTATCGCGTGCGCTGTTGCTTTTCCGGGAAATTGAAGCGCTCTCTTTGTTCTTTGCACTTGTTGCTGGGACGGTCAAATTCATTTTTGATGGAAAAGAAGGGGAGAAATTTTCATAAACTAACAATGGACATTAACGTTTTTTAGTATTTTTTAATTTTTAATTAGTTTTTTAGAGGAAGAGTTCGTAGTAAAGAACTTCGAAATTAGTCGTTCATTTGAAATCCGTCTGATTCTAGAGAAGCGCGGATTTTATCTAATTTTTAACTTAATAGGATTTTTTCAAAACGCTTGTCTTTCTCCTTAAAATTAAGTTTTCAAAATTGAAAGTATTAGTTAATTAATTACATTTAATGCGAAAACGTTTTCATTTAATTGTTAGTCACGGTGAGATTATGAATACTTTTTTTTGTACTTATGGTTTTAGATAGATTCGAAGATTGTTTTAATTTTATTACATAAATAATTGACACAGTTTTTATTTTTAAGGACCACAATATTATAATTATATTATAATCAAAATCTATTTATATTTAAATTTATTTGAAAATCTGTTTAAAAAAAAAATTTAAATAACAAATTTCTAAAAAATTTAATTTTTATAATATCTAAAATGATAGAATTTACTTAATATCGTTTAGTTGAGAGCCTTAGAACTTTTCAAGATTCATTTCCAATTTGGATAAAATTTTACTTTTAATTTTCAAAATTTTAATATGTATTAAATGAAAATATTTTAAAAAATAATTATTTTTTTCATAATTACAGACTTAAAAACTGTCAATTCTCCTTTGTTATTACAATGTGGTCATGCTTCGTGTTTGACTTGCGAAAGTTCAAAACAAAATAGAGTTTGCCCGCAGTGTCCTAATTCAACAGAACCAAGTTCTAACGAAGCATCAGGACGTAGATTGCCAGTAAATTTATATGTTATTGGACTTTTACATGCATTGAATGCAGCACCTTTACATATTGAGGATCCAGATATTTCATTTCATAAATCTCTTGACGTCCAAGCACATCCAAATAATGATCTAGGTTTTTATTTTTTATTTTATTAAAATTATTTTCAATTTTCCATTTAATAATTTTATTTATTTACTTTATATTTTGTAGGATATTGTCATGAATGTGGAATGATTGCTAGTTACAATTGCATAAACTGTAATGTCATATTTTGCAAACATTGTTTTAAGCAGGTTTATTACAAGTTTTTTTTACAAATTATAATCAGAAATTGATTTATGTTATTAATTAATAATCTCACAAGTTACTATGTTCAGTCTTATAATAATTTAATTTTAGATCATAAAGATTTAAATTAAATATTTATTAATTTTATATTTAAATTAAAAAATGAAATAAGCTATTTAGAAAAAATAATTTATCCACAAAAAGTTAGAAAAATTATATCAATTTTATCAATTATATTAATTATTAAATTCTGTAAAATAGTCCTAATAATTATCTAAAAACTTAATCAATTTCTGAGTGATTCCTAATAAATAAATCACTTTTCTTGTAAACATCAATTCTTTTTGTTTATATTTCAGCTTCACAAAAAAGCTCTACAAAGCCATGAAGCAATATCGTTAAATAAGAATGATTTTCAAGTATTAAATCATTTTTGTGATACTCATGATCATAATGCTAAAGAGTACTACTGTGAAGACTGTGATGTCGAGGTATGCTCTCACTGTGCATTGGACTCCCATAAAGGACATAATACCGTGAAACAAATTGAAAAGGTATATCAAAATTTATTTTTGTAACATAAACAGATAAAAAAATAATCTTTTTTAATTAAAAATACTCTTTTATTCAAATAGAATCAGAAATTGTTGCCAGAGTTTTTTGCAGCCGTCAGTAAGCTGAAGGAGACAAGGATTAGGACTCAACAAACATTAAAGGTAGTCTATTCTGTAAATATTTTAATATTTAATAATTATCAAAACATAATTATAAAGTGAATAAATCCATTTTATTCAACAAATTTGCAACAAGTTGGAAAGTTCTCAACAGAAACATCTTTGTTAGACTTACTAAGAGTATTTTACACCTCGTTTCTAACATTAATAAAATACTGTCTACATGATAATATTTAATCTTATGTTTATGTAGTACATTATGCACTGTAATACTTTTAATTGATCGACATAAACAATTATATGAGTAAAGTAGAGAAACACTTGTAGAAGTAATATCAAGTACAATTGTCACCCAAGTATTTATTACAAATAGTACGAAAATAGTATGAAATGTAAAGAATTTTTACAATGGATGACAAAATTTCATTCATAAAGAACTAAAGGAGAAAAATGTGACTAGAGGTATAGTTGAAAAACCCTGATTTTTACACTGCTTCTCTTGTATTATATTATTTTATAAAATCTTTTCTTTCTATTATAGAAAGAGCATTGTAATTTTTTTGCCTTTGCACATTCTAATGCACATTCTAATGGCAACAATGTAGTAATAACTTATCAGAAGTGATGATTTTAAAATTACTTATTACTTAAAAATTGACATTTTTTTCATATTGGCAATTTGTGTACATATTTAGAAATATTTTAGTACTTAATGATGGGCAAAATCATTTAACAATAATATTTTATCATTAAACATAATTCATTAATTCACTTCTGTTTTACATGATAATGAAAAAATTAAATTATTAATCAATTTTCTAAGGTTTGCTTATGAATTATTTTGAATCTTCTATTGATTGCAATGTATTTACAGTATTTCTATCTTCCTCTTGTTCCTCTTTCTTTGCTTTTTTTTCTTTTATCTTGGCTTCCATTTCTTTGAACTTAAGTTCAAGATATTTGTCAACTTCTGGACCACTAAAGTCTTCAGGAAATTTAGGCATAATTGGTAGAATATATTTGTAGAGTCGTTCATTAAGCACATATAATTGAGTTGTTGATTCACATTTTACGTTGAACCACCAATCACAAGTCAAAGCTACTTGGCTAAATATTGTACCATTTGGACAAAGGAAGGAAGATTTTCCACCGTTTAAATCACAATAATGCCAAACCTGTAAAATATTTGTAATTATATTTTAAAATATAGTTTAAAATTAACGCAAAGCGTTAATTTATTAATTAATTGTACATCATTGTTAAGATACTAATTTTTTAAAATATTTAATTTTTATAGACAATGTTTATTACTATTTCATTTTTTTTTTTTTTTTTGTAAAATATGAAAATTTTTATCCAACCTGACAGCCTGTTTCTGGATCACCAAAGAAACCTTTATAACGTTGTTGCTTGCAACTAAAATTAGTTTCTGGAATTTCAGTGTAAGCTGGATAATCAATATGTGGTTTTCCTCTAGTAACTCCATATTTAAATTGAGATGATGAAAGCGAAGAGGAGTGCAATTTGGAGGATGGTTTGGATTGGAAGGATTGATTTGGTTTTTTAGTAGGTACTGGAAAAGTATATCTTTCATCTTCCAATATTTTATCATGTTGATCAGGATCATAAACATTTACAGAAGATGATTCTGTATTTTGAGCTATTACAGGATGCTTATTTGCTGTAAAGATATTTAGTTTAATTAGTAATTTTAGTTTTTGATATGATTCTTATGATTTTGTATTTAAAATAATGGAAAAATATTTTTACTAACCAGGATTATATGTGCTTGAATGTATCTGAGGCATTTCAGGTGTCTTTTCATCATCAACGTCTTGTACAATAGGTACATAATATTCAATAATTTTATTATTGGTTTGTGATTTCGGAGTTGGTGCTTGAGCTTTAATGGGTTCAATGAAAGGTCTTACAGGTTTTATTTTTACTAATTGAGAAGGTGACATTTGATTTTTAACTGGATTGACGTGTTGTTTTAAGACAGGATTTATTTCCATCAGTTCATTATGAGGAGTCACAGAAATTTTTGTGGCTTCGTAGTTTGATTCCGTAATAACTTTGGGTTGGGTGTGTATTGGTTTATATTTTTCAACTGCAAAGACAAGGAAGACGTAATTTATTAATTTTTATTCATTATTATAGTACTATTTTTTGAAATTTAAAATTTGTTAAAATTGTACAGTTGACAAAAATTAGAAAACATTGCTTTTAAAAGTATTTTTAAATAATATTGTTTCGAGTATCTACATTTTATTTGAGATAAATTTCATTTTCCTGGCAAATTTAAGGCTTTTTATTTGTCTTCTGCGTGAATTTTTATAAAATTAAAATTAATTTTATATTTTTAAAATGTCTACAATAGAAAATTGAAAAAATATTATCATCTCTTATGAAGTAAGTCTAAGTGATATATAACTAGTTTGGTCAGACGTCATGCTTTGCTTGTTATTTCATAAAGCCTTTTTATTATAATTTTCGGTTATTAGTCAGTTTAAAGTTTTGAAAACCTATATTTGAAGGACGTAACTTTCTTGTGCTTTTGAAATATAATACAAGGTTAAAGGAATTTCTTCTTATCGTTTTTATATCGAAAAAAAACGTAGATTGTTTAAAGTGGAATTGAAAAAGCGCATGAAGCCTTACCTTGAACGTTGCTGTCCTTGTAGCCCATATTAAGTATATGAAGAATTTCCATGAGAGTCTTGATGCTACTGTCGATGTTATCATCATTAAGCACCTCGGGCAGCTGATTGGTAAGCTGCAAGCTCTTAAGGATGTGATTCAGGCTGACCCGCGGTGTAGGGTGCTGCAGTACGGGCTCGGGCTGTTGCTGGTGAACGTATCTGCTGGGTGGCGGTCGCGGCTTACTCGCGAATCGCACAGACTCGAACTCCTCGAGAGCCGCTGCTTGGCTCGTGCGCAAGTAATCCTGCGGGGGTTTGGGCGAAACGGGTTTCGGCTTCGCCGGCAGAAAGCTTACCGGTCGCGTCGTCGTCTGATACCGCGTCTCTGGAATCGTTCTGAGCATTCGTTTTATCGGAAATATTCAGGACGGTCGATTGGAAATATTAATTGGAAGAAAATTCAGCGATTCATACGTACATAGGCGGCGGTACGGGCCTGCTCGTCGTGAGACCGATAAGATAGTCGTCGTACCTCACGGGCACGAAGTAATCGAGCTCCTGATTCGGTCCCTTGGCATTGTATTGCACCGAAGGAATGAACCTGTCCTCCTGCAGGTTGACCGGCACTTGTAGTGGTCTGCGTGCGAGAATCGGGCTCTCCGGTGCCGGTTGCCGTCGTTGCTGGGCTGCCACGTAGTTGTTGACCATGTAGTAGGTCATGTAGGGGATCAGCCGGCGAACGCGCTCGCGAATCTCGAACAGCTCATCCCCGTCCGCGAGACCTGGCAACTCGGTCCTGCTTTCTTTCGAGGCTTCATCGTGGGGCTCGGTGCTGTTGATCGACACCTTTATCGAGCTTGCAGGCTTCGCTAGACCTGCAAAAGAAACAAATTTTTCTTTTCTGAGCAACTATTGAAATATTTAAATTTTAAATGGAAAGTTTAGCTTTTAATGGTTTATATGATACGAGCAGTTGGAAATGAGTAATTCTTAATCGATTCGCGTTCCTTGAATCGCGCGGTGGAAATCTGAGTGACCGGGCAATGAGAAAGAAGTGAGCTCGACTAAAGAAAGAAAAATAGAACTCGCAGTTTCAATGGCTTTTGAAAAAGTTTTCCAAGCGGCAGCGACCGTAAGCTGGACACGAGGCGAGTTTCAATGAATTTTCCTTCTCCGCCCAATCGTCGTGTTTTGCCCAAGTTGGTATCCCGCGACAACTTCCGCGTGCTTCTCAAAAAGACAGCGACAGCGAAAGACTTTGCATGTGAACTTTGTTGCTTCCGGCCCAACTGTGTATACGCCCCCGACTTGAATAACTTTTTCGGAAATGCCAAATTTTTCAATACGATTCTGTTTCCTGCCATTCGCCGATAATTTCGTTGTTACATCCGGCGTAAAATAAATTAAATAAAACGTAACGCTTTCCTCTAACCTTGTCAAGAAAGAGCACGTGCAACTATGTAAGTCCCGAAGTCGTAAAATAGGCCCGAGAGAAAGTAAAAGGGTCTAAATCAGGGAAGTTCCCAACGGTCGAAATCTTACATCTTTATCAGCAAGGAAAACCCAAGCCTAGTAAGACGAACTCAGGGAATTTCCCAACGGTCGAAATTGGCGATTTTATGGCTTCCAGATGC
>UCOM01004414.1:0-12532 GCA_900474385.1 Ormyrus pomaceus | reverse complement strand
AAGTCTCGTTGGCCATGCTATCGTAAAGTTGTGCCAAAGTAAAGTTTGGGTAAACTTTTCCCAAACGTAATTTTTTTACGCGGGCCTGCAGGATAATAACGGTTAGATTCCCAACGCAATAAGTAAAATCTAATTTATTAAAAAAAGCACCGTCACGTACGAGCCAGGCGTGCAGATCAGACCCAACGCCAGTCCGCCAGTCGTCGCAACGCCGCTTTCGCATGTAGCAATCTTGACACGCCGCCGCGTCTTCAGCCAGGCTGTGTGCCCTGTCAAAACGACTCTGCACACCGATGCGCGACCTTGTCGGACTCTCGTATGGTGTGCATACCTGACGGTCGCGCGCACATAATGTGCACGCGTGCATGCAGCGCGCCAGGCGAATTACCCTCGGCTCTCTGCGACTAAAGTTAAGAGGTCGGACGTCTGCCCGAAACGCACTGGCTCCCGTATACACTGAGAGAATGTTCGAGTAAAAATTACCCCCTAAATTTGGCTGATCGCGGGACAAGCCGATTTTCTGGATAATATTTAGCCCCTTTTAGAATAATATTTACTCTAATTTCGAGTATATTTTCGAGAAAATCACATTGTCCCGCGATTAGCATAATTTAAGGGTAATTTTTACTACTAATTTTACTACTACTTTTGTTTACGTTTCATTTGCTTTTCAAATTTATGCTCGCTGGTAACTGTTTACATATACTTCTTTGTAGTAAACTTGAGCACTTACTTTACAAATTTGACGTAATGGAATACGTAATTTATGTAATTCATGAACGAGAATCGCTCGTTCAAAGAATGACAGTATTAGCAGTGCATCTGAATTTATAAACTAGAACTTGCGCGTTGCACGTGACTCAATTAATCACCTCCTTGTCCGTAGAGCCTCCGGCTATACGTCTGCGCATTTCCTTTACAGTCGCCGCTTTTGTCTTCCGATTGACTTGCTATTAGTTAGTTTTGTCGGGCGTAAGTGCCGTAAGGGAAAAGTGTCATTAAGGACACTTTAAAATTAGTCGCTTTGATCTGCGAATATTTTGATTAAATATATAAATTAAATATATTATGTGCCATTTAAAAACGTGTTTGACTTATTTAATAAAGAAGCAAAGACGTGGCATGTTCCAAGCAATAATTCAAGTGGTTTTAATTTCATGTTATCCTATAAATCAAAATGGTTGTCGAAAGCTCATAAACACAAGCTATAAAATCATGATTTGTTATACGGGTTACGCAGCTTTTCTGTAAGCAAATCATACATACGCGATCGTGTCAGTCAAGTTTGAATTAAGTAATTGACATTAAAGCTTTCTATTAATATCTCCTGGACTTGGCTTTTTTTCATCTAGAGTATTTAAATGCTAATTTGTTATTAAACAGAATTTAACATGTTAATATTTTGAGAATGCAACTTCTCCAAAGCATTCAAATCGAATGTGGTAGTGAGTGTATATCTTTATTACGCTTGTCAAGAACTACTATAAATTTCAATCTGTCCAAATGATATTTTTTGATCGCAAGAATTATAATTTGAATATGACTACAATGGAAACTAAAATGCGGTACAATGCACTTTGTCCCAGCAATTAAATACTTTCGTAAAAAAAAATTAATAATCTTGAACGTAAATCTGCTTATGCGAAATCTTTTTTCTTCGGTTCAAACGTTCAAGATCAGTATTTTAATAACACAAAATAACATAATTTTATGATTGAGTGGTCATAATGTGTAGAAATTACCCATCATAAAAAGTATCACGTAACCGTAGAACTGTAATTCCTCTGTTCTGTTGATTTAAGAATGAATGATAGGCCCAAGCTGTGCAAATCTCAAATAATGTTGATGACGTATCAATGAAGTAAAGCATCATTATTTTGACTTCCGAAACAGTAACATGAGTAAAATTATTGTGACTGTTACATCATATGCGTATAAGTAGATAAGCGTTATCAAATTCCAAAGCGAACCATTTCCAGCGCTTTTCTTTCGTTTAATATATAACTTGACAAAAATTCCAGCCTCCGAAGTAAACAGCTCTTAACAATTAACGCCGCCGCGAGAAGCAGCAATTTGCCAATATTGAATTTATCACCCCCCCTCGTAAATATCGCAAGCGTCCTAACGATGAAATATCATCCGCGCTCGAACTCGCGGCAATAAATCCTCAATAAACATTCTCGGAAAACCGCGAAGTCGATAATCCGCAGAGTCGTAATGAAGTAATTTTTACTTAGGACGTGGGCCCCGGCTAAAATGCGCGCCATGGTTGACAAAATGCAGGGATCGCAGAGCCGTAAATCAGCCGGGGAAACGGCGTCTGGGGTCTGTTTATACGGATATATATGTGTATGTGTATGCGCCAAAGGCGTACCTCTGTAATTTACGCGCGGCCCGTTAATTTGACAACAGCGCGACACGCCTTTGAGGCCGAGCCTTTTCTTTGCGCCTATCGTTGCAGCGCGTATATCTGCGATTATTTATGTTTACGTCTTTTATGCCTCTTTGTGCTTTGCTTTGCAAATTTTTAAGAGACTGATTTAGGGCGGTCTATCATCTATCGACGCAGAGACTCGGCTCGAACGTGGATTTGAAAATAAGAGTTGTAATTGGGGAATTTGTTAGAAAAAACGTGGTTATAACATCTAATCAAATAAGAACTTCAAATTTTATCTACAGCGGTGAAGTCGTAATCTTAAGGAGGATTATTATTTTTTTAAATGTCTGGGTAAACCATATAATAAAAATTCATGCGTAGCAAGTAAAGTGTATTAATAAATCTTTCATATCAAGTATTTGTACGAGAAAAATCACATTCGAAAACTACAAAGCTATAAATAACTCATCCAATACTTTATATTTAAAGCAGCTGATAAAATGAAGATAGATGTCAGAAAAAAAAACATAAGAAATACAATTTACCATGGAGTTTCTAAATTTTCTACTCACAATCACTATCTATTAATTAATTATATTCTCCAATCTTATAGTTGTCTGCACTTTATTTAAAAAATGTATTTTTAATTAGAACGCGGATAAAACGATATGTTAAAAAATTAAGGAAATATCTCGTCATCGTTATACCACAAGAACAGATTTTTTTTTTCTCAGCAGTTGAAGGCGACGCATAATGGAGAAGTACGAGTAGATAGTTTTATCGGAATACTTTTTGGGAACTACCAGAGTGAGTTAGCAGAAGTTACACGAGCCCGTTTTCCGTGGATCACGTATTGGCTTTTTTTTTTCAATTACTGATAAGTACGGCAAGTCACGCGTTCTTACTAATCACTGGTAAAGAAAGTCGAGGGTCAAAACCGTTTATTTGATAATGCATTATTTTGTGAACGATGAAATAGCTGATCTGTTTGAATACATAACTTTCACTCGTCTTTCTCTTTTTACTGGCTGATTAACAATTTATTTTTACAGTCATTTTGAGCGCGTTCAAGTAAAAAATTATCAGATGACTTTGGAAAATTAAATCCGATAAACTTGAAGGAACTTTTAGATTTACTATTTTTCTACGGCGAGCGCAAAAATAATTTTTAATATAATTATTACTGCTAAATTAAATTATTCTAAAATAATTATTTGAATTTCTTATCATTAAATTGATTAGTATTGAAACTTTAAATAAATTATAAATTTTATATATATTAAAATTGTATCAAAATGGTATCAGTCATACTTATTTTTAGCTTTTTAGATACTAAACTCTTAAATAAACTTTTTTTTTAATAAGATCAGTCTCCCAAATGTTTTACAAGTGGAAATACTGTGGCACATCAACTAAATACATTAAATCGTGCAAGTTCTTATCTTTTTCCTCAGGAAACGAGATCGAACTGGAAGGCTATTAAAACGCAGTATTAGGGTTCATGCCAATGCATCGTGATAGATTTTCTTTCGTCTTTTATAATCGCTTATGCTCCATTTCCTCTTTTTACTACTGAATACTTATGACGTTAAAAGGAATTGAATTTTTAGAAGTTACAATTTTTTCAAAATCTTATTTATAATCTTACTTCGTGGATTTTAAACGTACAGTAACTTAATATTTTAAGGAAAACAAGATAATAATTTACTAAAAAAATACTGTTTCTTAAGAAATTTATATTTAAATTCTGCGTTTTAAAGTATGAATAATAAATGTATCTCTTTAACGTATAAAGTAATCATCATTTTTCCAAATTTTTTTTTGTAGTAAAATATAATGACGTATATCGTTTACGCGGGAAACCCAAACTTTTATGGCACGATTGACGCTTCGATGGAACTGCGTTTATCTTTTAAGATACCGAATGGATGTCTCGAAAAGTTCTTTCCCCTATTACTACGTTTCTTACTTTTCTCTATCTATCTGACCTACATTACAATAGTCGTAGAAGATAAAGAGTTTGAAACACCGAAAAAAGGAAGGCACGAGGTTATTCGTAACGAAAAATTCGGTAAAATGAATGCAATATTTGTATTATTTTTTCATATCTTAAAATTTATAAATAAGTAATAACTTCGTATAGAAAGAAAATGAATTGTTAAATTTAACGAATCAATGCGCTATTAAGTAAAAGTAGTAAGAGACATTTATTTATTTAACCGCCTGCATTCTTATTCAAGAGGAAACATTTTTTTTCCTGCAGGTTAACACAGTTTCTAAAACGACGCTTTGAAAAAGTAGCTTTTCTTTTTTTTTCACACCGCGGTTTCAAAGCAGTGTGTTTCTCTTAAATTACGCTTGTTACCGATAACGTGTCACTTAAAAGCATACCGAGCCTCGCCGGTCGGCGCGTATTCTGTTGTTCGGCAATTTTCGAATGCGCTCCCGCAGAAGTAGCAAAACAGGCGCGATTTGTTTTGCATTTGATGAGTTTCGTTGCGAAAAGCCGAGTAAAACAAAGTGCATTTGAGTGTGCGCCGGGTAGGATGAAAGATTGATTTTGCTTGACACGAATAGGATATTATACCATCGTCTTATGCGAACCGTGAATCTCGACATTATTATTATTTTATGAATATTTCATTAGGCGCACTTGGTTTTCAGAAAATGATTTAGCTCCACGCGTAAATATACATAAAGAAAGCGGGCAAAACTTGGATGTTGTCACTTTAATGAAGTTGCATAGATAACATATTATTAAAAAAGGTAACTTGTTCGTAAAGTGCACTCGATAATATTCCTAAAAAACTACAACTACAAAATTAAAATTTGTAATTTATTCATCTTAAATTAAGCAACGTAAAGTAGTACAGTAATATAGTAAGCAGTCATTTATAACCCCAACCCGCTGAAATTTATAACACTTGAAACGATGACTTTTTCCCCTTGTATCGCTCATTATCAGATTCTCTTGAATGAATTTCCCCGCATTTGCACCGCGAAGGAGTAAAAGCCCAATAGACGTCGCTCAGCGCGAAACCCGAGCGATTCTCTCCTTCCCTCACTCGAGATGAGAATCAAAATCAGAGTCGGCTTACTTTAAGCGCCGGGAAAATTACGTCAGAGCTTTAAGGAGACTCGTCCGACTCTTCGCGGATGTCTCTCGAGTAGGTACACTCCGGCTCGCTTTTAAGTAGATAAATGACGGTTTCCTCGCGACGCTCGGACTCGGTATCTGTGTCTTGAACCGGGAAAGGAAAAATTGTCCTCCATTACCGGGGAAACGAGCCGCGCGGCTTTGAGGCTGCGCTTTTGCGCAAAATTAAAAAATTCAGAACATTTTCAGTATTTTAATAGTGATTCAGGTGTAATCAAGACGTTAGCCTTAATAAGATGTTTAGAATGCGAAGAAGATGATGAGGAGTGATTACCGGGGTTTTCTGCGTAGTAGTTTTAGCACTAAGAACGGTTATTTGGCAGGGAAATTCTTTACTATAAGAAGCAAATGCGGTGGTTTAGTAAATTATATTTAATGCACTACAAAAAATATTTTATCACAATTTAAAAATATTGCAGGTATTTTATGTTGCGGTATATAGAGAAAATATTTTACATCAATAACTATTAAAGCAATATTGCAGAAACACGCATTGAAATATTGGTACAATACTGCGTTTTATAAAGGTAATTGCCGGGAGAAAAAAAATAATCGATATCTTTTTTCATGCATACTTGTACTTCAAAAGAGTTATTTCAAATTTTCCGTATGAAACAAAGTATGTGTTTTTTTTTCAAAAGTTCAACCAAAGACCTAATACGAGTGCTGCAGAAAAGTAGTTTCCAGCCGCGAAGCTTCAGCGCCGCAGTAAAGCATAAAATCCTATAAGCCCGCAAGTTGTTACTAAAACAGCAATAGAAGCGTCTATCGTCTGGCTTCGAATCGTAAAATATAAAAAGAAGTTTTGCAAGTACGCTACGCTAACAAAAAAAAAAAAAAAAAAACCAAGAGTGTATAGGCCTATTGAAACGAAGTGCGCGCGCACGCAGCTCGAAGAAAAAGGCGCGCAAACGAAGTGGCATAGCCAAGTGGCAGCGACTGCGAAGTTCCCGCTCGACGGGCCGAGAAAGGAAGAGAGGAGAGGATGATCTAGGCCAGTGGAAAAGGAAAGTGAGCGCGGCGGCGGCCGACTCTAGTGTCTGCCCGTACGGCGAAGCCTCGAGAGCCGGTATATACACGTAGGTAATACCCGGCGAGAGGAGGCAGTGGCGCGAGCGTTATTATGCAATAATTACTATCATCGCGTCGTCATTGTCATTATCGTCGATCCGCTATTATAGGGCCCCCGCACGATCGTCGCATCTCGTTGTCCGTTCGCTCGTTTGTGGCCGAATCTCGAATCTTGGCGAATTGCTTTATCGCGGTGTATTCGGCCGAAATTTTTGGCAGACTTTCGTTAACCAGCTCGACGCGGAGTGCAGAGAACGAGTATTAAATAATAACGCTCACAAAGAAATGCTAATTTACGCTGCGTTACAGAATTCTTTCTTTGCGGGCTCTCTGCCTCGCACGAGCGACTCGCGAATATTTCGGTTATCCGGCTTTGTTATATTCGATGAATATAGATATATACAGATTTTTTTACTGCTCATTTCTGCTGGTGTCTTGGCTGAATTTTTCGTCGATCTCTCTTTCTCCTCGGCGGCCCGGAGATATTGGAAACAATCTCGCGGAATGCGCGATGAAGCGAGACGCTCGTTAATAGAAAATCGATTTCACTTTCGTCTCAGCCGTTAAGCGTTTGCGCGTGCCAGAAAAAAAAAGTCCGTCCGGGGCCGGTTCGATAATTATTGTACTGCGCGCCAAATTATTCGGCGGGCCCGAGAGATGCAGTTTACTGAAAAACTTATTTACTATTCTTCTTTTTGTCGCCAGATTTTTAATTGCACGAAGGGTCGGCTGCTGTTTATTTATTGGGAGTAGCGATCGAGTCCCGGATTTGTGAAATTGATCGTTTTATTCATAATTAACAATTCTTAGAAGCGAAACATAATTTTACAAAGTCGTTAAGCGAATTCAAATTCCAGCTTTGAGAATTTAATTCGCTGAATCTCGCGAGGAATGCGCTAAAAGTAAGGAAAATTTCTCATTAAACAAATTTATGACAGACCTCTCGGCAGTAACTTTTGAATTTAGGTTACGTTAATCGAACGTGAATCATTTTTCATTCACATTTTATTTGCAGCTCCTTTAATGCCATATAAAGGAAAAGGATTGATCAGCGATATACTACAAGTATATTGTATCTAATTAATATAAGCTAATTTTTGAGCCTTATAAAATCGAAGCGGGGTTGTAAAAAATCTTAATGCATCCACTTTTTATGCCTGCGCGCACAAGACAATAAATTACGCTAATAAATTGATAATAATAAAAGTTTGAAAAGTTACTTAAATATATGGATATAGTTAAAACGAGCGTAAAGCTTGCCTTTTCTGTAAACGAATTAATAATTCTTAACGCAAGCACGTATAAGTACTTTATTGCACGCAGCATTTTCCTTACAACCCTTCATTTTTACAAACTCGATAAATTATCCTCTAAATGAAAAAGTTTCAGATTTTTCAGTAAAATTTCTAATAAAGATTCAACCGAGGATTCTATAATAATTTCAATCGACGAATGCAAAACCGAGCAAGACTGCGCGTACTTCTTTATCGTCAGATTTGAAAAACAATAAAACAAAACGTCAATCCGCAAGAAAACTTTCACCCAGGCCACTTTTGAAATTCGCATCACAAAGAACGATAAGATATCTCTCGCAGAGCTCATCAGCCGCCGCAGCCAGAACAATCCATAACGCGTCATTCTCTCTGTCTCTCTCTCCTCGTCCGTCGCGAAAACTCCCGTAAAATCTAGCGGAATAGGCCTCTCGCCTTGCGCGCAGCATCGCCCCGGAGGCGCGGCGAAACAAAGAGCATATCGTGCCTGGCCGATGAATCGCCGCCGGCGGCCCTGAAGCTCGATCTCCGCGCCGCTCTCGTCCTTGCGACTCGCTCCGGCATCCAGGAAGCCGCGATCTCGGGAGAAAGATGAGTCTCCGCGAGGGCTGCCGCTTTTCTCTTCCGGTTTTGCGCAAAGAGCGAAATGCCGAGGATTGCTGAGCTATCGAGTTCCGAGACGTCGGAAACCAATTGCGGGAGCTGCGCGCGCGGGAATTCGACGACGTCACGAGGAGTGAGTTTCATGGGAAGCATTCGAAAATGCCAGTTTTTTTTTTTAAGTATCGGCGGATATGACGTTAATGACACTTGCACAATGCTGACGTTCTCGTCGATAAACACGTTAGTTTCTAGAATCATTAAATTGTATTGTAAGTTTCAAAATAAAAAAATTTACATTTTTTATTTCATACAGAAAATTCCTACTTTGGCTCAATTTCATTACTCAATCGCTCTATTTTTTTTTTTTTTTTTTTTTTGCTGATTTCGGCTGAGTCAACTTCACCTTAACTCATCCAATTTTTTCTAAAAGAATCATTGCAGCCGATGCATTTAAACGAAAAAAAAATCCGATTACACCAGAAAACAATCTATCGGCTCCTTTCTCTCCTCTGGCGGATCCTTCAATCGCGCCAATTAACAATGCGCTATTTTTCCATCTTTCACGCGCAAAACAGCACGTCGGAGCTCTCGCTCTCCCGTTTGCTTCGGTATTATCCCGACCCTGAATTGATAGATTTTAGCGTTCACCGGGGCATTATTAAATACGCAACAGTAATTGAACCATGACCCAGCGCACGTTTCATTATTACGTGCGCTTTTATCGATCTACGCGCGCTCGCACCTATATTTCTCTTTCTCTCTCTCTCTCTCTCTCTCTCTCTCTCTCTCTCTCTCTCTCTTTCCGACTTTTTCCTTTCTCGATCGTTATCTTAGTTCTATTTTCATTTATCTCTCTCTGTCTCTCTATCTCTCTCTTATTTAATTTGCGTGAATTAGAAGCGTATTATCTATCGGCATTTATTGTTAAATAATTGTCTATTACCGAGATTAATAAAATTAAAAAAAAGCTATTAGCGCATTTAACATAATTTAATCAACGATATATTTATTTATAATCTGGCACATCTACTTTGTTCGCATTGAACGCTTAAATGTTTGAATACCACTGTGAGAGTATGGATTAGATTTTTTAATTTCAGATGATTCATTATTATTCATGGAAATTATTTCAATTCAAAACACATCTACGTTTTAATATGCCCTGAATGCATTGAGGATATGGTAATGCCTGTTCAAGATAGTTTTATGTAGTTCCTAAATGAATGTTCTTCATTTCCGGACATGCATTTCAATTGATTAACGGCGCTAACCTGAACGAAATTACAGCAATTAAAAATTGAAATTGTTTATCAGACCAATAATCAACCAGAAGAGCAAACAGCAACACTTGAAAACTTAAAGTTTTACGTTCAATTACCTTCATTACTTTTCAACAAGCGTTACATCATTAATAATGCTGGAACGCTTTCAAATGCACCGAAGCCCACTATTCGCAATCGAGTCGTTATCAATAATCAGCATTCCTCGTGCACGCGTACGAGAATCTCCCGAGATGATGTTTGCGCGCGGAAGCGACAAAAACAGCACACGACACTCCTCTCCCATAGGCGCAAAAAGCCCCCCACAATACACCGACGCGCTCTCCTCGCAGATCTCCATTCTTCCTCTCGGCAGATACGTTGCATCTCGCGCTCGTAGACTGGATAATCATACAGCTCTCCGCGTAAATAAGTCCGCGAGAGCGAACTCGGAATTTATTACCCCTCCGATCCGCTCGACCGATAATCCTCGCGCTCGCCGACACTCTCGCTTTTTCCCCGAGCGCGTATGGGAATACGTCATTTATCGGCGCATAATCCGCGGGCCGCGTGGGACGCGACCGTTAGTTTATTGTAATTAAAGCGCCGGCCGGCTGTACTTTGAGACTTGTCTTCTCTCTCTATGCCCCGCGCCTGCTCGTGATAACCGAGCGGTGATGTTACTGTGTACGCGTCTGCCCTCCGGTTCGGCTGCGGATATCGCGTTATTCAATTTCGTGCGGGGAGCATCGGGAGCGGAGCTTTTAAGCTCCTGTTTCCAGCAGTCGAAAAAGCATTACGGCGACCTTGAGGTCGGCTGATGCAAATCTCTCGGCTTGTTAACGTATTATTAAGCGATACGGGTTTATCTTATCGAATAATGCACAGTGTTTTCAATATATTTACTCACTCGCGGTATTGACAATAGTGAATCTAGTCGATTCAGTTAAATATTGAATAATTGGTCCTTCTTCAATGATCGGCAGCTTATTTTTTTCGTCTTTTACTAAATTTTCAAAATTAAAAATAATTTTTACAATTCATGAACTATTTTTTGTTTTACAACGTTTTTAAATTATGCATCGTGATTATATGTATCACATAGAACAGTCATAGTTTTATTATTATTAATATTTTGTTATGATTGTTTACATTTGTTTCAGTAATATAGTTCAAATCAAATATAAAAAATTACTTTTCTTTGACTAATAATTACTAGAAAAAATTCAATATACTTGAAATTTTTATTTAATTTTCTTCAAAACGAAGATAGCGTGTACAAAGCTTGATTTAGCCCAAGCATTTTTATCCAAGCTTGCGTCAAATCGAGCTTTGCGCATTCCAAATTGCGAGTTCCAAAATTTCTGTTTTTTAGAACTATCAAGGGGCACAGTCGTGCCTCAAAGCAAGTATATAAGTCTCATATATCTATATACATAATGACGGTGACTGCGACCTTATTACATCAAAATTACTATTTTCGAAATACGGCTATTTTATTTACAGCTTATACTATTTAATACGCACATTTTGGCTGCATAAATATCTTCGTTTAAGGCTGCTTAATAAAGGAAAAAAGTTTCATGTCGATCGACCGACATTATTGAGATATTTTAATTTAAAGTTTTGAACCGCCAATTCCATTATATATAAAAATCCTATTCGAAATTTTCTAGAATATCTCGACGTGCATCGTATGGAGATTATCGAATTCTTCGAGTTCGAATTTTCTTTCGCAAAAAAAAAAATTGAACAAACGCGAAATATCGGCTCGCGAAGCGCGCCTCATTCAACCTATATATAGTTAAGCTATAAGCTTGCGCCACATAGCTTCATCTGTTTTCGCGTTCGAACCCATCTACAAGTTCTTCTTAACGTTAAACATATAACTGTTTCGTTTTATACGGGCAACATGAATCGGAACAATTTAATGAAGCTTGCAAAGGATAATTTAACTGACAGTGAAGACTTGTTGTTTCTAAAAACGTTAACACCGTTTGTAGCGCAATTGTCTCCGGAACATCGGTTAGAATTTCGGAAGCAGCTTCTGGAAATTGTGCAAAAGTATGCTTTTCCAAACAGTCAGTCAACAAAACATCAGGAAGGTAATATCGCATTTTTCATAGTTTCCCCAAAAGCATACGTTACTAATTATTTCAGGATATCTCTTATAATAAGAAGTAGGAAATCTCGTATTAGAACGTCCAAGGTCCGAACTTTAGGCATCAAATTTGGTCGTTCTCTAAAATTTTTCATACCTCTCATTATCAGAGATATCTTGTCTTAAGGGGTCTTAAGAGGTAATTTTTGTACCTAATTTTTAATACAATTACTTTTATTACAGAAAATGTATTCAAGCCACCTGCCGATATTAAAGAGTAAGATAACAGACATGTCAAGATAGAAGATGTCGTTGAAATTGACTAATAATTTATATAAAGAAAGGCATTGTTTTATTCAATAAATAGTTACATAAAAAATTAGACTAATAAATTTTTTTAAATATCACAATGTGAATTATTTACTGTATCAGTAATTTAGTGTACCACGTCCCATATAACATTGAATGTTGGAGCAATATTGCTCCAATGTTGCTTTGCCATGTTAGCCATGATGAGAAATATTGCTTCAATAATATGAAGCATGTATGCAACCATGGGGCAATATTCCTGCAAACCAACATTTCCGTTTTTCCATTGCTTTTGTAAAATATCCCTTATAACATTGAATGTTAGAACAATGTTGCTCCAATGTTGCTTTGTCATATTAGCCATAATAAGAAATATTTCTACCA
>UCOM01004413.1:0-12527 GCA_900474385.1 Ormyrus pomaceus | reverse complement strand
GCTCTTTTTGTAACCAATGAAAATTACATTCTCGACGAAAGGATTGCATGGCGAGGAAGCAGTCCTTTTGTGACTAGCTTAAATCCTCTTGTAAGTAAGAGGATTGATCACGAGAGGATTTTCCTGTGCTCGTGAAAACTATGGTTTTTCGATTCAAAATGATTTTATCCGAGCTGGAAGGAAAACCGATTTATAATGAGCGAATTGAATTCAAGGGAAAATAATTTCCGTATATGAGGACTGTTTTTCTGAGTACGTCCTTTCTCCGTGTAGATACTTTATACACAAGCTCGGAATTCCGGGCACGTTACGTTACCGCGAATAATCCAGAAAACGTATTTGCCCGAGAGGTCCGCATTTACCTGAGCAGGAAGCCGAAACCCTTTTTTCGTCTACGAGTCGGAACGAAAGAAAGAGGGCAAGAGCAGTAGGGGAGAGCAAGTCGAGCCGAAAGCTTTCGTTTATCGTCCCTTCAAGCACAACAATATATGTATATTCCATTGGAGCACTCGACCGTCACACACTCCGGCGAGTGTCTTGCCTCTCTTATTGCTTCCGGGTCTACAATGGTGCCACCGAAACAGCGCGGAAAGAAGAGGGAGCTCGAGTTTCTGTTTACGGTCAAGGTAATGAGGGAAATAAACGTCCGGGCTCGATGAAATCTCACCCCCGAATCTTCACAGCCGCCGATTGTATGAGGTCGGATTATTGTCGTTAAAAGATCTTCGGAACGGCTCGTAAAACAAAGCGCGGAACAACTTGTTGAGTCGAGCCGGGCTGGCTTGTTACTAATTTTCTTCGCCTTCGAACGCTGCCGGATTGCTCGTCTTTTATGCTTTCATAACTCTTAATCGTTATAATAAAAACCTTCCGTTCTTTCTCTCTTAGTTCTTCGAGTGTCGTTCTATTGTTTCAAGAACAAGAGGCGAATCAAATGTCTGTGCAGTTAGGAGGTAATTAAGTACTTTATAATTTTTGTTGTTCTCTTCAACAAAACCTGTTTAATGTATATTTGTGGTTTGAGTCATGTTACTTTACTCTTACTTGCTGCTTAATTATGCTGGGCAAATATGTTTTAATATAATTATTCGTCCTAAATCAACCATTATATTATGTACATCTTCTATAGTAAATATTCAGATTATACACGTAACGAAATATCGCGGTCAAAAGATTCAAAATTCTTGAATCTATTTTAAAAAGATTATATATTATTTATTTATGCATTTTCAAATTCGAATTCTGGAAAATTTTACGCAAACTTTTCACGAAGGAATGTCAAACGAACAAGTACTGGTAATGAATGTTCGAAAATCCCGGAAAAGCTCTCTCTAGTCAATGAATTTGTCGATATTTTACTTATAAGAGGAGTAAGATTTATGGGAAGTGGAAAAGGCGTTTCTGTAAATGGAGGAATTGGCCGAATTCACTTCTTCTATTGTGCTTTTCTGATAAATAAAGCATTATTAACTAAATTATTAGCAGTTCTATGAATAAAAAAATCTAGCATCAAATAACAATTTACGCGATCAAACACATCTGCATAAAACAGGAAGTTACTAATCGAAAATTACGAAAGACAAAGGGCGAGTTTCAACCGGAGAGCGAAGGCAAGCATCCAGCCATTGGAAAATTCCACAAAGCCCCGGCGCGATAGCGATCGAATACGGTGACGGTGATTTTTCGGCGAAGAATGTACTGCAGAATAGCAGGGAACCCTTTAAACAATGTAATAGTTTCGTATCGCCAGCGAGCGTCCGTCGAAAACGGGGTAGCGCTATACATTATGGAAGGGTTTTCTTAAATAGTTGCGAATAGTTCGAGCTGGGCTGGGTTTCCTTTTTGCGAGATCATTAAAGTTTAGTTCGATGAAATTGTTAATTATAAACAGAGGTGGTTGCGAAGAAGAGAATATGTAACTTGTTTGAAGTATCTTTTTTGAATTTGAGGTATTTTTGTTAATTAATTCAATTGAAAGCAGTAAATTGGAATCCGACGCTGTTACATGTTTAATAAACCAGAGAACACAATTCAACCCATATAAATGCATATAAATATATAATGCTAAGCTTCTCAAATTTAATTTGTAAACCTCTTCAATGAAAATCATACAAACGTGAAGCAGACAAAAGGAGAAAGGCAGGTAAAACATAGCTTCAGGTCGGCTTTGTAATTATTATAACTACTTGTTTCTCTTTAGAGATTCAAGTGTCAATTTAATTTCCAGCTGCCCAAAAATAATACAATTTCGGTTGTGCAAGAACAAGAAAGCTAGTTACTAACAAGAAAGCTCGTTTTTCACTTTTTGAATGAGAAAAGAGCTGCCGTGAACAGTTGCAAAAACAGACAATTTTTAAAGCCAAATAAGTGGACTCTTTGTTTCAAAGCTTGAAAGCCGATGCGCTTAATTAAGGATTAGCCAACGAGTCTATTCAGAGACTTTTCTGTTACAACGATGAGCAAGATGTAAAAATATCTCGGATTTATTTAAAAGTTTCAAAAGATGGACGGTTTAAACAAAAAACTTTTTAAATTTTGCTTTTATTTGCGCAAACTTTGTCAGAGCTACGCGAATTCTGCATTTTAGTTACTTACGAAGAATGTTCGATTTAAATATAAATTGCTCCTCTTTTAAGGGTTTCAATAAAAGAATTCTATTATTCTACATAGAAAGAACGTCGGGAAATTCTTAAGACTTTAATAATACAATTTAAGATCATCTTTAAAAATGCAGTTTTCTTCAATTTCATTCAAATTCGAGTAAAGCATTGCATTTTCATTATTATTTTCGAATTTATTTTATTTTTGAAATTACCTTAATTTGGTTTCATTTCTTATTAATCCTCGCTTATTATTGCAATTATACATTTGTTAAAATTGTTAACTACCCTTTTCATTTCAAAAATAAAATTCTTTCCAATTTAATCGAAACGGCCGTAACCAAATGTATTTTTAGAATTAAACCTTCTCTTGCCTTTCTTTTAAAACAGAATGGTAAAATCAGAACAAGCAAGGCTTGCCCTGCATTTTTCGCCGTGAACGATATCGTAAGACGGAGTAGGATCGGTTTCGCCAGGCTTCTGTATCTGCTTTCGGAGTTGCATTACTGCGCCACTGTCGGGCCAATTTGGAAGCGATCTTTTCGGGCGACAAAATACTGCGACTACCTTAGAAACGGCTAAGGCCAAATTGCCTTGTACGGCCAGAAGGAATACTGTTTATCTTCCCGTAAGCCGGATAATTTTCAAGTACGTGCTTCTGATTTAATTAACTTCGCCGTAACAGTGTTGTAAACTTTCTAGTGAGAGTTACGTAATTTAATGAATTAAGGGAAACAGCAGATTTGAAAAGTAATTAGGAGAATGCTCATTAAAAATCTCTTCAGAAGGGGAATGCTCATTTATTCTCTCTACTTTAATTTGATATCTCTGACACAAATTTAAATATCGCAAAACACACCTCTATTAGCCTTCAAACTTAATAATAGAAGCGTGGACGCATTAGACGCAGCGCCACATCCCGTAAAAAATGAAATACAAATTTCGACTTTCAAAGTAAAACATTAATTAATTTCTAAAGAAAACTATACTTGCTTGAAAAATAATACGTAATTAGTCCGAGTACACGCGCCAATTTTCTCCTTGAACTCCAAGGAAAAATCAAAAGTTCACGCTCCCAAGACCGATCGCGATTAATTCATTCACCAAGAAGCAAAGCACCAGCCAGACTTTTAAGAGCCCAAAAGTGGTGCCATTCAAGTTGCACGCTGTAAATTGCATTGCATACACCCAAACGCAGACTCGGAGGGGGAGGCCCCGCGAGCTTGCCGCGGAATCTTGCAGAATCATCATCCGGCAGATCCTCAAGAGTGATTGCATAGGACCGTCGGATCGAAACTCGTCGACGATGCAAATAGGCTCACTTACGTGAGAGGAATGCATCTGGCTCGGAGGAACTCGTGAGGAGGGTCGCATTGAAGATGAAGACTTGCGATGCGCCCCGAGGAACCCAAAGGTATACATTTACATGATCTCTCCCCTCCCGTTTATATATACGGCCCGAGAACAAAATCTCAGACGCGAATAATTGATAAAAGGATTAATTATGTCATAATGAATTCCGTTACACTTTTTTCAAAGGCCAGCTCCGCCTATAGGTATCTCGAATTAGTTTGCGCTCGGAGTCTCTCTCGGTTCCCCCGGTAACTTTAATAAAGTTGAATATAAACGATAGAAAAGACGGCTCTCGGCTTTGTGTCGCAAAGCTCGCCGCTTTTTTCTGCCCCGGAACTCACTTGAAATGCCGGATTGACGCGGCGGTGGGGGGGGGGGGGGGGGATGCAACTTTTTTCTCCCGCCCGTCGCACGGAATCATAAATATTGTAATTGGCCCTCTCCCGCGATACGGATAATAATTCGCTCAACTTTCCGAAACGGATGTCCTCTCCGGCGCGAAATGAAAGATCGCCGATTCAAAAATGCATTATCGTTTATATACAACCTCCCTTCCGACGAGCCTTCCATAAAAATCTCATTACCGCAGGCTCATTAATTGCGTGACAAACTTTTCGGCAATATTGAAATCGCGAGCGTTTCGGCTTGATTATCAGACGCGAGCGTTATTGTAACGAACTTTTAATGATTCGCCGCGCTCGCGTAATTGTTATCGTAGTACATTGCCCACCTAGAGCCTCGGCCGCCAAAAATTTGTCTTCGGAATATTCCATGAATGCGAAACTGTACCATTAATAACGGGCGAAGGAAAAGAATAGGAATTACCTGCGGGGCTTGCGGCGAATGAAAGATCGCCCGACATAAACTATCGCGGGCGCCGCGCGCACAGCGTAAACGCAGAGTCGCGGGGGGGGGGGGGTAATCCTAACAAAATGCGCGCTCCTCGGCAAATATTCCATTTCTCTTTAATCAAGGAAAGTTTAAAGTCCCCCCGTTAAATTATGCAATCAGCGGGGATCGCCGGGCGATTTTTCTCCGGGAGAAGGCAAAGCTTACTCGCTCGGCCCGCGACGATGCGAAGTTATATATGTATATGCGCGGGAGCTCAGAAATCTTATAATACGCGGACGTCTTACGATTCAGGTGTGCAAAATGAAAAAGCAGCTGCGCGCGGACGCGGAGGAAAAAGGGCTACGCCAACGGAGACAGAGAGAGAGAGAGAGAGAGAGAGAGAGAGAGAGAGAGATGGAATAGGACGCGCGAGATAAAGGGAAAGAAACGCGCGCGCGGAGGGGAAGGAATCGAGCGGAAGGAAGGGAGCCGCCACCGGGGAGCGAGGAGAGCGAGGAAAGAGCGTCTGCACTGTGTGAGATAGAAGGTAGTAGGAGGTAAGGTGATTTCACGCCACGATGCTTCGAGGCCAATGCTTCTCGAGCCGCGCGTCGCAAAAATAAAATCTCACGGGTCGCTGCCGTTTAAACGAAATCGCCGCTCGATATATCAACTGGCCTGGGAGTAATCGAAACCCTACTCGCGGAATATTATAAATCGCGATCCGCGCGGCGCAATGCCCCGGATTCGACCGCTCTCACCGCCCATCGGAGAAAAAAAAAACAAATCCCGGCCGCCCCTTTTCCAGCCCGAGAAATTCTGAAGCCCGGCGCGCTCGAGCCCCCGGAATCGGGAAACTCCCTTTCGAGCGGCACGCGCTCTTCGTGGCAACCGCCGTGTCGAGAGTTTCATTTTATTTCAATTTTTTTATTTTTTTTTATTTTCTTGTTTTATTGAGATTTTGTGAATCGTTTTAAAATTGAATTACTACGCAACAATTGGTAGAGTTGCTCCTAGTTCCGAGAATTCCGGTCAAAGCAAGTGCATTTCCGGTTAAAGCATATTGGCATTTTTGACAAGGCTTTGGTGCGTCAATCAAAGGTGCAATGACCTGCTGGATTCGCAGCTATTGAAACGGACTGTTTGTTTTTGAACTCGGGAGCGCGTCAGTTGTTGGAGCTTTTGTTACTAAAAAAATGTTAATCCTATTCAGTAACTGCGCTTTATTTACAGCAGACGCTCTTTACCGTCGGAAAAAGGGATAAAAGTGTCTTGTTAAGATTGATATTTGCGAGATATTTCAACTTTTTGAAAGTTGTTGCGATTAAAGCTGATATATATATTTATAAATCACATAAAACATCATATGTTCGAAAATGGGTCAAAGCAATCGTCAAAGATGAATGTTTTCCGGGAGATACAAGTTTTACAAGCAAAAATATTCTCCGCGCGAATTTAAGTCCCCCTTAATTAGAGGTGTAATATGAAAATCACAATTTTAAGAGGCGTAATATGAAAATCAGAATTTTAAGATAAAAACCTTTTAACTAAAAAATACCGAACAAAAAAAAAAAGAAGCTTTTCATTCAAACCCGAAGACTCGAAACCCCGCTTACCTGCGAGCAAGTTTATTTTAAACTCTTAAAAAATCCAGTACTCATCGCGGTGACGTCGAAAAGATAAGGTATCCCAGCGTAGCGAGAGGATTAAAAAAGAAAAAAAAAAGTGGCAACGCGCGTCAATAGGCTTCCGCCGGTGATTAATTAACTCCGCTCGCCGTCGGGGGTAAAAATGAAGAAGCGCCGCGACAAGAATATCTGATTACAGCGGCGTGAAACACAAGGAGCTGAGTGTGTATTAAATCACCAACCTGAGGGATGCGAAAGAGCCGGAGGAGATTGGCCACTTGGATGGAGGTGACGGAGCTCGCCGCCCCCACGACGCCGCTGATCACTTTCCTAACGGCCGTTTTATTGCAGTGGTACTCGGCGCCGTCGATGTTGCTTATGGAACCTGCGAACACGTCAAACATCCTCGTTATTCGGGCTCTCCTCGTTTGTGCGGCAGTGTTCTTTTTTTCTTCTTTTTTTTTTCAAGAAGAGAACGGTGTTTGTATGCGCGCAGAGAGGAAAGGTTAGAGTGTCGGGACTTGCAATTAGTGAGATGTGGGGCGCATCGCGAGCAATTATTGACCTATTAGGCTTACTTGAAATTGCTTTCACTGGCAAATAACTTTGGTAATGATACTTTAGAGCTTTCGAAAGTATCGCGCGAGTTTTTTTTTCCTCGTTTTTCAATTTACGCCTGAAAAGGTGTGCCCGGGGATTTGCTCGAAATGAAAGCTGCTTTTTCTTTTAAAACCCTCCGTCGGATGGAAAGGATAATTTTCTACTCGATTCGCATTAAAAATGTTCTACTTTAGTATACAGAATTGATTGGTTCAATTAATAAGTGATCAGTACAATTTTAACATACAATTAACCAAATTTAGTAAAATGTTTCATTAATTCAGTTTTGGCGCAATCTTATATTCTTTGCGTACAAATCAATTCAATTTTATTCGTATACGTATAATAATAACTTTTTTGTTAAAAATTGTACGGTTTTTATCTTTTATATTTTTCTTGACAAAAGTTAAATACATTACAATTGTATAAAATTTAATATTTCATATTAAATTTTTATTAACATAAGAACTTTTGCGTTTAACTTATATTACAATCGATTTGGGAAAGCATTAATTATTATTCATATTGTGAATGTAACGTACATAATAAACAGGATGAACAATAACAATTGTTTGTAATTTCCTTTGGCTACGCATCTGTGTCGCGAAGGTTAAATTTAATAAATTATTAAAATCTCATTCAATAAAAATACACTCAATTACTCTTGATAATAAATCAGCAAAAATTGCTATAATAAGTTATTACGTTAATGATAATAAATTAGCTTTTATTTTAACGAAGTCCTCCTCGCGTATTTTGCAGTCACGCACATATATTATAGTAAATAATAAACTGGCACGCAACTTAATGCATCAAAAGGATATTCACATAACTAAGGAAACTTTTACTTCTTGAAACTCTGTAAATTATCTCGACGAACAAATAATACTGCAAAGTTTCCAGTTCGTGCTGGGCAAATGTTAAGCTTCTTGTAAAGTACCATTAATTAAGGAGGGTTCAGATCAAGGTGCCCTTATTGATCTTAATGAAAATACTTTCTAAAGAACAGGTAAACATTTCTGCTGTTTAATCCATCTTTGAATGCGGCGTAGAGAAATTTATATTCATGGACTAAGAAGCAAACTTATGCACCACACAATTTCTTAAGCAGATTCTTTAATTTCTCAACAAACCTACTTAAATATTATTCATTCAATGAAAGAAACCTCGAAAGGAATTTTAAATAATACCTCATAGTGAATATATTTTAAAACTGCTCAAAAATAAAAACGAAAATTCAAAAGACTGTCAAAAGCTGAGCGGTGCGTAAAATCATTACCGGAGATTAGCGGCAAGTCTAGTAGACGCTTAGCCATTACATCAGAACAATGGGTATGCACGGCGCCTATCCGGCCGCAGTTAATTAAGCGAGCGTTCAGTCGCACAAGCGGCACGCGCGCAATTCGCGAAATACGAGTACTCCCCCGGCCGCAATAGACCGGGCAGTCCCGCCGACTGCCGTCGCCATAATAATATCGAACGGTCATCCGTCGCACCTGACGCGTAACGCCATCGTCCGATTCCCCCGTGGCGCTTAATTCGCCCTCAAGGCGCGGCTCGAAGCCCCGATAAAATTGATACGCCGATTCGCTCGTCGGGGATATATCGATTGGATTTCGACGCTCGTTAATCAGCGCGGCTTGCTAAAGCGAGGAGAAACAGACGTTACAAGTCGTTATTCGTCGAGGGGGGGTGTCGGTTTGTACTGCAGTTTAAGCGGCCTGCGGCGCTTTTCTCGCGCGCGCGCGAGTTTCGATTGCGGTGAGCGGCCGGAGTTTCGGTCTGCGGCCAAAAGTTCAGCCCGCCGCACGCCGGCAGATGCGATATACCGGAGAGGGGAGGGAAGTGGTGAAAAAAAAGGGAGTTCGGCGCGGCCTCGTTATGAAGGAAGTTTATTGGGGACGCCGCGTGTCGATGTTAAAAATTAGTTGCTTGATCAAGTTTCCCGGGAATGTAGGGGAATGTAGGGGTTGCGATACTTTTGCCGGAATTATAATTTCGTCGGAAGTTTTTTAGAGTGAATTAAGCCCTCGCAGCGGGTAAAAGAGCCGCGTGTTAAGGAAACTGTAATCATTCGATTATTCTGAAATTTCTCGGATTATTTATTTTTTTTTTTTAATAAAAACTTGTTGACGGTCGAACTGTGACGATTCAATTTGTTTTAAACTGTTGAAAGTTTAATTCGGTAGGTGCAGTATGTATTTTATAATGATTGTAAACTTTGGATGTGAATTAATTAATTAAGTAATTAATAATAAATTCCGCAATGTTTACGATTTGCAAAGGCAATGAATTATTCATCGAAATGTATTAATATTAACTTAATATTTGATTGATGGCTTAACGCTACTCGCTCTAACTGGTAAGCGTTAAATAATAGCCCTCGAAATGCATCGAATGTTTAACTTATGAAGGAACAAATTAAATTAATAACAAATAAATTAAGTGCCCATCAGAAATAAAATGAAATTCTGTATAATATTACAAATTTAAATAAAACTGCACATTGTCTACTCAAATTGCATTTTCCCCAACTCATATATATGAATTGCAATCGAGTCATCAAATGTCGAGCACGTACAACGACTCGAATTAACATAGAAAAAGTCAGCACTCTCGCGCGGCGCCGCGCGGACACTTCAGCTCTTTTTTGATGCTAAAAATTGCGAACATGACATTTTTCGACGTGCAAATACCTGGGATTCAACACCTGTTGAATTAAGCTTGTCGTCGAGCTTCCTGTCTACATACTTGTACGCGGTAAAGTAGCGAAAAAGTAGCTCTACCTCGTGAAAAGTTTTTTCTACTCCACACGAAGATCATTGGAGTTTCAGCTTAAAATTCAAATGCGCATTTCAAATTCACGTTATCCGCGCAGAACTCTTCCCATTTATTTTCCGTTATCGCCATCACAACGGGCGATTTAAAATATTAAATTACGTGCAAACTTTAAAGTGAAATGTATGAAAAACCAGTTTGAAAATAGTTTCAATTCTGTAGAGTGCGTACTGTTGATTAAAATCAAAAGGCAAACGTCAGTGTCAACATAAGGCCAAGTACGAGGCCAAGCGGGAAAAGTACCGATTTAAATAGTACCGGTTAAGCGGGAAGAATTAATATTTTAACCTGAAAATGTTAATGATTGAAATGCGCGCTCTTCAATCAAATGTAACTGCAATTACACTAAAAGCTTTAATTGCTTTCAACGCTTTAACACAGAAAAGTTATAACGTTTCAATTTATCCGGGCTTAAACGAGCGAGAAAAAAAGGGTAGGCAATCAATATTAGCATGCTGATAATTACTTAATCGGACGGCGTGCTTTAAATAATTTCTTCGCGTGCTGGAGAGGCCGAGTCGGAGCCGCGTGAAAGTCAGTCGTCCGTTCGAAATCTTTCTCTCTAATTCGAAATTGCAGCTTTTCGAGACCGCATCGCGCGCTGGCTTCCTCCGCCAAGGCAACGTAATCACATAGCAACGAAATGTGCAAACAACGTTGCGTCATAACTCATTTTCAGGGAAAACAAACGGCACGGCCATCGCGAGAACGAGCTTGGGCCGCGGGGGCCTTCGCGCTTTCGATCACTGTTATCAGATAACCGCGAGCGCGGCTCATTCGGCGGCCCGTCATTTTTTTTCCCCCGCCCGGCTTTTATCTGCAATTCCGGACGTCATTACGACACGGCAGGCTGCATACGCGAGTCCCGCCACTTACTCATTGTCGTCTAATTTATCAAAGCGAATCAACATTCAGATATACAGAATTAATGCCGGGGCGATAAAAATTTTTAATCTATCACTCTCCCGGTGAGAGAGAGAGAGGTCGTGAAAAATTCTGTCTGACCCGCGCCGACTCTATCTACTGATCGGCGTAAACCTTGCAATTTGCCGAGGTGCCGACGTCTAACCAGAAGTGCTGTTTCATCCGTTATCCATCCTCTATCTTTTTGATCTGCGCGGGTCGTTACGCGCGCAGGGAAATAAAGCCCTCGAAAATCTTTTCGAGCTTAAAAGAATCAGTCGCTTTTACGGCTGCTCAAAAATGGCTTCCCGCACACTTTATTCTCCGCCTTAGTCGACCCATTTAGTAGATAAAAATAAAACCGGATGAAAGCGCGCGCGCTTCTCTCCCAACTGCGTCCCCATAATCCGCCAGTCGGCTAGAATGGCTAATGCACGAAGGAAGAAAACGCGGCTCTCAAATTTTCTTATCAGCTCGGGGACGGAGGTGAAGGCGCTCGTTTAGCCCGCACACACTCGAATCACCGGAATTCCTAAATTACGGCCGATAATTCGCGCATTCGTCCCTCGCTTATCGAAGCCAACCGCGTCGTTCGGCATAATTTCGCAAAGAGGTCAAGTTCCGGAAGTTTATTCAACTCCGCGCGCGCGCTCGTTTAATACCTTCCTCTCTCTCCCTCTCTCGCCCTCTCCCGGAGGAACCGTCGATTGCGGCGTTACAGAGCGTCGCTCTCCTAATGAGCTCGCTCGCTCCTTCCCCTATTCAGGTATACAGAGCCGCGCCTGGCTGCATTCACGCGGCGCTGCATGAATAAGCACTTAATGCTTCCTCGCGAAGAGAGAGAGAGAGAGAGAGAGAGTCGGAGTCCCAGTGCGTGACCACGTTCAATATCACCGGGCCGCGTTTTCGCTCGGCCATTGTAATCCGTAGTATTCCGCGAGCGTAGTTCGAGATTGCCTTAATGACAGGGAAAGAGCGTCTGCCTCCCTCTCTCTCTCTCTCTCTCTCTTGAACTGACTCAGCGATCGCGCGCAGCGCGTCGCCATGATTTCCCAGGCGGCCCGCTGCGCCCCCCCGTCACCCGGCCCCGTCGCTTCTCCCGCCCCCCCTTTTCCCGGCAGCCGCAGAGGCCGCGAGTACCGCGCGGAGCGCGACAGTTGCACAAGCGCGAATCATCTCTCGTAATCTGCGGGCGTCTAATGCCGCCCCGCGGTATGCACTTATAGGCCGGCGCTGATGTTCCGCCGCGCGCGAATGCCCCCGCGGTTATCTCTCGAGGAGCCGCCCCGTTCTCTCTCTCGTTCGAGTGCGAGTCATTATTTTCCATGCTTTTTATTATGCCTTTTTTTGCCGAGGGGACCGCGACAGTCGCGTCGTTGGGTGCATATCGCGCTGGTATATTGTGCTGGGTGACAATGTTCTTTTTCTTCCCAACGGCTTCTTCGTTACTTTTCTTTTTTTTTTTATTTGAGTTTCCTCGGGTTTGAAGGATATTTCAGGATAAAGGACTTGATTATATGTATTTTTATTTCTTGAAAATTCTAGTTCGCTGAAAAACTCTCTTGCGAGTATTTTTTATTCATACTCGTTTTCATGACTATAAAGAGTTTTAGAACTATAAATAATCTAATTAAACAAATCAAATGCCGTTATCCATTCGAGCATATTTTTTAAACTTTTTATGTGCTTTACAATTAATACACTCAGAAAAAGAGTCCTCTTATACGGAAATTATTTTCCTGTAAATTCAATCCGCTCATTATAAATAGGTTTT
>UCOM01004412.1:0-12535 GCA_900474385.1 Ormyrus pomaceus | reverse complement strand
CAGACCGAAGAGAGACAAGCTCGAGCCATCGAAGAAAAGGTACAAAACAAAGGAGTACTTACGTGAGTGTATCAATAAATAATGTTAAAAATAAAGTCGTTTTGAGACAGAGGAACCCTCTGGAGAGTTATTATTTCACGCCTATCCACACTTCACTAATAATTTTAACAATATTAAATAATTTTTTTTGAGCATAGAAGTAAACAATTTCTTGTTATTTATTACCATAAAATTACCCTATCATTTGCTTTAATCGTCACCTCCATCACCTACTGTAAACCAAATAAATCTACAATGAGCGTCACTAATGGCCATAAGAACTAGGCTACGGAATTTTTTATAGTTCAAAAAACGCTGCCACCATGAGGTGGTCTTTTTATTCTTATATGTTTACCATCAAGCGCTCCAATGCAATTAGGGAAATTCCACTTTTTTCCAAAAGCTTCAGCAATACGTAGCTACCTTTCTTTGTTAGGAAGTTCTACGTATAATGGCAATAGGACTGTAGCAATTATTTTGCATGTTTCCGTGATGATCTGATAATATGTTGATCTTCCTACTCTATAGTATAAACAACTCAGTCACACATTTCCTCCATGTTCCAAATAACTGAAAATATATTATAAAATACTTGCATATAAACATAAAATAAACTATAACTTATAAATATTTTGATTTCATACTAACTTCAAAGTTAATGCAAGTCGAATGCTTGCAGTAATAGATGACCTCACACAATGCTGCTTTTGTAAGCGATATCCAATTAATCTATTTAAATGTTCAAAATTTCCCGCAGTCATCCTGAACTGCAATTCAAATTATTCATGATCGTGTACTTGAAAGTATTGACATACGATTTCGTATGCTTCTAGAGCATTTCTATTCTCTGGTAGCAGGTGTGGTTTGACCCACCATCTTCTTAATTTTTTTTCAATCTTCATTAGTTTTATACAAAGTAATGAATTTAAAGCAATTTGTTGCAATTTTAAAATTCGAACAATCTTTTGCAAACTTTTTTTATCCATAGTGGACCATTTCTAAGAACGTTTACTACAAAGATTTACTATATTTACTATTTATATTTATATTTACTATAAACGTTAATTTTTAACTCTAAGTAAACAATATTTAGAAAGATATATGTACCCTGGTAGAAATGGAAAACATTTTGTACCTAGGAAATAGGTAGCAAAAGGAAAGATTAAGTACGAATGAACTAACCTTTTTAGAATATAATTTCCTAGCATGAAACTTTTTTTTCATATGAACTAAACATTTAATAGAATAAAAGCATTAACCCATTTTTAAGGTATTAAGTAGCTAATCTAAATATTCTAAAAAAGTAATGCTAATGTACATAAGAAAACCAAATTATATACTATATTTATATTTATTTTAATTTTATATTAGATTATTACGTTTCGTGTTCTATAATGAAAAATAAAGAAAAATTTATACTTCAAATTTCGAAAGCTGATAATATAGTTCTTAACTATTAAAATCAAATTTTTTGGCTATTTAAAATGTGGAAATTTTTCTTACGTATTTACAAGGTAAAACTTATCTTGTTATGTTAGAATATATTTCATATTACAACAATAACTTTCTTACCTATTTACTAGCCAATGTCAATTAGAAAGAAAATTATCAGCCTATTTAATAGCAAAATCATGTGAAAAAAAGCGTTTCATCGCGACCTATTAAATGGCCACGAGACTTATCTTTTAACTATTTTCCTGGCCATTTTCAATGCTAGAAATTCTACTAGGGTTCCTACAAAGATAATTGTTAAGTAATTAAACTTGGGCGTTAATTTTAATTTTGGAAAATTAGAATTATTCTTAATTAAATTTCAATTAAAAATATCATTTTTATATGTTCATTTGTTGGTTTTACGTATTAATCCTTCTGACAAAAGGACAAACTTCAAAAATTGAACCTTTGCACAGGGTCATTTTGACTTGCTAGTATGCAATGTTACACATCCAATTTGAAAGTAATCCAATAAATAGTTTAAAAGACCTCCATCGGCATTACCTAATGTTTTTATTTCGCAATGAACTCGAAGAGCTTAATCTCCTAAGCAAATGGATTTACCGCTTGGCAAGAGCCGTGTTTACTAAACTTTAGCGACCGTGCATAATTTACGTCAGGTTTCGATCCGATCGTTCCGGCAATTGAACACCGAGCAGCAAAAAAGCCACCGTGAGGAAAACTCTGCACCGAATGATGAACCGAGGACCGATGCAGTGCACCGAAAGGATAATGCAGACTGGAATGTTACGGGGAAACTTTACTTCCTTGGCACGTACGTGAATTATCCAAGAATTATTCAACAAACACTGATCGTTAGGATTCACTCTATCTCACGGGCCGATAATGCAAACGCGATCAAAATTTTCCATGCGGGCAGCCAGACTTTAAAAAGCGGGATAATATTCATTTGGAAGCCGAATGAGCAAAAGAAGGAAGAAAGAAAGTAAAAATGTCGCTAATTTAGAGATAGACTTAAAAAAATTGTAGAACTTACAAGGAGAGATGCCACCCACCAGATTGCGAATCTTGGTAAAATTGTCGGATTTTATTCTTTATCCAGAAAAAGAAGACACGTGTCTCAGAGTTTTGTCCACGCAGCCTAGCAGCAGTTATGAACATTTTTCGAAAAATCTAGAGGAAAATTGCGATTAAAAAAATTTAAATATTTCCTTTACTATAATAAGTCTTAGCGTATTAAAGGAAAGTTGCTGCTAGGTCTCAATAGACAAAACGCTGATATCTCAATACGTGTCGTCTTTTTTTGTGTAAGGAATAACATCCTGCAATTTCACCAAGATCCACGATCAGGTGAGTGGTTACTCTCCTTGTTAGATAAATTAATTGTGATGTTAAATCCTTTCTTATATGTATAGATGTGAAAGAATTTGATCGTTTTGATTGAAAGGTCAGTTTTACGATGCGAGTAAAGTGAATAATGAATATGTATATAACAGCGATTATAATTCTACACATATACGCACATATTTTTCGAGAGTAATAACTCAATTTTTTCATTTTCAGACGAGTTATCGCATAAATAATACCGGACGCGAAAATCTATCTGCGCTCGTGCATAATAGCGAAAAAGTGGTCGTCAGTAAGAGGCGAGGTTGGTAACCGCGGGCGCAATGGAGGATTATGCGCAATATAACTGGTTAAATTGGATATTCGGCGTGAGATACTACGTAACCGCGCCGACGCTAAAACATTTTGCGCGCAGGAATCCTGCTGAATGCGCGTTTTCGACCGACAGAACTTTGTCCGTTTTTCGCCGTCGTTTCGCTCTCTGTCTCTCTTACTCTTTGCCTTCTTCATTCGCGCGGCATTGATTTTTTGTTGTTTGTTTCGTTTGCTGCCGACAATGTGTTTGCTTTTCCCACGCGTAAACGTTTGTTCTTCCTTTTTTCTTTTCTAGTGGTTTTCAAAGGATTTTTAACTATTTTATTTGACGCTGTTTGTTTCGCTGCGCGCAAACTGAATTTTTGTTTATTTGTTCAGACTATGACATTTACTGCGAATAAAAAAAAAAAAAAAAAGAAATACTCGAGGTCGCGTTCGACATTTAAATCTAATTATTATACGTGCATTAAACGAAAAAGTAACATTTTTTTATGCAGTAAATATATATTTGGTATAAAAAACATTGACATAGTTAATTATTTAATAATATAAACAAAATGTAGTTGATTGAACTTTACGTTAAATTTTATTGCCTTTTCTAATTATTATATTATAAAATGAATATGATTATTTTCTCTATTTCTGCCTGCTTTCTGTTAGTTAATTATAAAAACTTTATAAGTGATTCAAAGATAATTTTCGTTTAATTTCTATTATTAAGAACTGTAAAATCATTAAAATTTAATTAACATGATATATAATAAGTAATAAAATAATATTAGTTATTATCATGTTCATTTGCGAGGGTTGTAATGATAGATATTCATACATTTTGATTCAAATAATGAATTGTTGAAAAGACTTTCAATTAATATCTGCAATTGTATAATGAAACCTAATACCATTTTCTAATAATACAGCCAAGTTCGTTATTGTACAATAGAAAATTGAATTCTATTAAAACTATCAAGTCAACTATCAACTGTAAAATTCAGTTAGATACAATAGATACACCACTAATTAGATTTCAAGTCATCCAGAATATACAATGCACTTTAGGCCCTGAATTACAGAGTCCATTTATTTACAAAAAATGTAAACAATATAAATACTTTTGAATTTGTCATCAAACTTTTAAGGGTTGGTTCGTCATTGCAGTATATATATCAATTGAAACATGATTATTTTAAAACAATTTTTGGAACTTTAAATAAAAAAATATTTTTTTGCAAAATACTGGAACTTCACTACCCTAAAAATGTATGTCTTGACTAAAATTCCCCACTCTTATAATTGTCACTCTAAATTTATTCTGCATAAGAATAAAATAATCTTAGTATTAAAGGTTAAAAGTAATGTCTTTACTAAATACAAAACCATTCTCACACTCTAACGAGTGATAAAAAATAAAAAAATAAAAACGATACTCATTTCATTGTCTTATTGAAGTACGCGCGTGCATTGTATTTAGCAGCGTGTATGAAACTGTCCAGTAGAGAAAAAAGACAAAAAACCAACAGGAGGAACGTCAGCAACAACGTCGCGATGTGCTCTTTATTCCGACATTTTTTCCTCCTCCAGTGTAAAGGCAGGTTTGAAAAAAGGCTCCGTTTCAATGGGATCACGCGGCACAATATCGCCGACGCATCGATATAACGACGAAGCGAACAGTTGATAGACTCGCAGTTAAACGAGAGCTTTGATTCATCTGGTCCTCCCTGTGAGTCACGGAGGGTTCACGAATGCAAGAGGGAGAAAAAGCGTAAGGAACAATGGAGTCGACGGCCTGTAAGGAGCAAACAATCGACGAATTTTCACAATTGCGCAGTTTTGTTCGTTGCCGCTTGCCTGGCGCTTAGCGATGTCGGGCTGCAAAATTTACACGTATTGGAGGAGTTTTATCTCGTTGTGCGAGGCTGAAATAGCGACGATTTACGAGCGCTTTGCAGTGTTTATGTAAGGCGTGCACAATCGGGTCATTCAATCTTGTTAGGACTGATTTAAAGTATCCTTTCAATTTTCAAGATCGATAAAAATTGGCTGGACAGAACTTTTATTACCTTCTTATTTCTCCTTTAAAAGCTTAAAATGTAGAGTATTTTTTTTTAATTTTAAGAATAGTAAAAAATTAGGAGAGTTTGATGTGTTCCGCATTATAATTAACTTGAATCACATAGTAAATATAGTTTAAGGAGGTTCTAGCCTTTCATGAAAATGCAGAAATTAACGTAGAATCGATAAATATAACTTCAAAATATCATAAATAAGACGTATGATCCTATTGAGAAAAATAGAAATAAACTTTACGTGAAATACACAGGTTCTTATGGGCTACGAAATATTTTGACTAAGGAGGTTAACAATTCGCAATGAAAAAAGCAGAGATTAAGTTAAAAAAGCGATAGTTTTATAGAAAAACAATCAAGGAATCAAGATGTGCCCGGCTGTGAATCACTTACCAGGAATTTGACAAAGAACTAAGGGACAACGTAAACAAAATGTCGAGTTCATGGGCTGCGGAGGGGCCGCGCGGTGATCGGGGCGTCACTCGCGGGGAGAGAGGGGACCCCGTTTAAGAAGCGGACTTAACCGCTTTCCTCCCTCCGGCCCCGAAAGGCTAGAACCTCCTTAAATATATAAATATTTCAATCGCAGCCACCACAAAATATATCCGAAATATGTTAGGAATAAATAATCTTACAACGAAATCACAGATTAAGAAAGTAATGAAATCAATGTAAATCAGTCAAGTGTTCAATCCATTAATATTTTAATAACCAAAATGACAACTTGTATACTTTACTTAACTATATTACAAAAAACATTTACAATAATTTGTTATATTCCTCACAAACTAAAAGAAGCTATGTACACTTTAGTTATAATATATTGATTGATTACAAATAAGTCTCATGATACTTACTACGAAAATATGTATTATAAGATACTAATATACATAAAAAAAACAATTTATTCGTTCATCTTTTAACGAAAAAAAGGGCCTGGCAAGTTACATAATAACTATCGTGAGACTTATTTGTAATCTTTCAATATATTACTAAAGTGTACATAATTTCTTTTAGTTTGTTAAGAATATGACAAATTATTGTAAATGTAGTGTAAAACAGAAGTAAAGTATGTGATTGACATGCATGACAGTGTGGCGCGCGTCATTTTGAATACAAATTGTCGTTTTCGTTATTAAAATATTTATGGATTGAGCATTTGATTGATTTAAATTGATTTCATTTATACTTTCTTAGTGATTGAGTACTTTCTTCTGTGATTTCATTGTATGAAAATAAACTTGACTATTTATTATTGATCTCATTACTTTTTTAATCTGTAATTTCGTTGTAAGATTTCATCAATGCAATTTATTTACGAACAAATTTTGTAAAACACATAATTGTAAAACACAGGGCTGAGCAACCCAACCGGTTCGAACAGTTGGCGCACGGATGGTGCTCGTAGAAAAAGGGCAGAAAAGGGTCGGCGCGGTTTTCCACGATCGCATGGGATACCTGCAGTCTCTGTACAGCCTCCGAACGCTGACCTGTCGTTCGGCCTTCCGTGCTCCGCTAGCCGTTTTGCTGTCAGTTAGTTTGCGCGTCGTTTTGGTTTAATATCATTTTTGTTGTTCGTTTTCAACAATTGTTAATTCAGTCCAATATTGTTTCGAAAATGGTATTTTTAAAAAATTATAAAAAAACAAAAAAATTCCAAAAATGCAAAATAAAATTTTCGGAATAAATCCATAAATTAAATTCAATTTCCGCGACGAAGATGAAAATTCAGTACGTTGAATAATACTTAATTACTCTGACGCTTGTCCTTTATCATTTCCGCACCCTAATTAGTCTCTTTTATGATGAAAAACATAATATATGAACATCGCTTTCAATAACCCAACTTAACCTGCATTCACCTGCTATATGCAGCCAATCATGTGTCATCATTTTTTTAAAGAGAGGATTAAGTCTTTTGAATCAATTTTTTTATATTTATTCGGATATTAATTACTATTATTAATAAACTACTGATTAAACATTATCTAGAATGCAATCGTAATACCTTCTTTAGCACATCTTCCCCTATTATCCTTAATTGATAATTGACATAAATTGATTACATTAAGTAATAATAAAATACTGTAATTCTCTAATTATACAGGGGTAAAGGTAAAATTTTCATTTAATATACCATTAAAGCAACCATTATCTTTAAATTGTGTTACAGATTTGTGATGGAAATAATGCGAAATAATCGATCCGATTATAAATTGGCTCCTTTAACAAGAATTTTCAAATTTCACCTTAATCATCGCTAACGTTTCTTGTTGATTGACTGAATATGGAATTTCAGACAAATCGCATAAACTATTTGCAATAAGTACTTGGATATATTACTGAAATTCCCCTCGAATCCTCTACCGAAATCCAATCGGATTAATAAATTTACTCAACGGTAAATAGTTTCAGCAAACACTTATTTGCATGAAAACTGAATTAAGCCAAGATTATTACATCGCTCTAATCAGATTTAAGATTACACGAGCGCTTCAAGCGTAATTGAAATTTATTACATTGGGATCGGCGCTGAAATTTCATAAAATTTTCAGTTATTAAATAAAGAAATTCCCGGGGCAAAACGGCTACTGCACTTTCCTCACCTTTCCCATCCGCAAAGGCAATGAAGCGAACTCATTTAACGAACTCGAGCCCGCGAGAATTGGAATTACCAACTCGGGCGGACCATAAATGAAGTTGGTCTATCGTTCTTCAGCTTCTTCCGCTTTAGCAGAGACCACCGCCCTAATACGTGCTTCCCTCATTATCTCCAAGCGCCATTGGAAAGCGATGGCGCGACGACGAGTGCCTGCCTTCCGTGCAATGCAAAGGCTTTTTCTCCCCGCAAGGAGGGAAATTAATGAAAGCACGAGCAATACAGGATGGTTCGAGCAATTATCGAGTTGACCCTGTTCCTTCAAAACTGATTCGTTAATGCTCTTTAATGATCATAACCGAATCGTACACAAATATCAGAAATTATTTTGTTTGGACCGTTTTTAAGCTGAAATTTAACTTTTTCTCATTTTAATGAAATACTTTCATAATTGAACGTTTTCACGATTTTGTTTATGTAAAAGAGGTTTTACTCATGAAGTGGAAAAGGCGGATTTTTACAGAGGAATATTAATAGCACCGCTATATTTATTGCAATGAAAGATTGGATTTTCCTTTCCTTGCACGTAGCTTGAAAAACAGGGGGAAGCAAAAAGCCCGATAAAGCAGATAAGAATACGCATTGCCGTATATAAAATTCCAGGTCCACAGAACGAACTTACGATTTCCGTCACGACTCTTAATTGATTCAAATGCAGAACGCCGAACGAAGAATATACCCAGCCAATTGTAAAAGCACATTCAAAGTTTACTTTAAACAGTCAGATGCACGTTGTTGCAAGAGCAAAAAATGGCAAAGCTCTCGGGGGAGTAGAAGCTGCTTATTAATACTGCATACAGTGGACTGCACTCAGCGGAAAACACGCGAGGAAATTACGCGGCTATTGTCTTTTCTCCCGATGGTCAAAGGCGCATAATGAAGGCGGCGCGCTTTCTACTATTTCAACTCCCGCGTCGCTACTCTCTGTCTTCGTTGTGGATTCGATACCGCGAATACCCAGGGGTGTGTGTCTGTAGGAGAGAGAGAGAGAGAGAGAGAGAGAGAGCTTTGAGAACTCGGAGCCAAATAAATTTGCCCGCGTGAAGTGAACTACCGTAAGTTCGTCTCGTTATGTTACGCCGAGATGCGAAAAAATTCCTGGCGTATCTCTGTGCTCTCTTTCTCACTCTTTCTAGGCAGAATTATTATTCTCGTATTGCTGCTGCCGGTTGCAGTTTTATTTTTATTTTTTGCTCTTTGTATTTTCTGCCAATTATTACCGGGAAAAATATTATATTATGGAATAATAAAGTTTCAGTCGAAAGTTGCGAAATCGGTTTGTTATGTTAGAGCGTTTATTTGACGTTTACTTGACTATGGGTAAACTTTCAGCTGTTGATATACGCCAAGTTAGCGAAGAGAACAATTTGGTAAATTTCATTAAATCAGCTGTTTGAGAAATAAACAGCGAATAGTCTTGTTGTCACAATGTCGAGTAATTAGTGCACGTTCGAATACCACTTGGACTAAATAAAAGATGACGCACATTTGTTACTTCTGGGATAGTCAATAGAATTTGCACACTCAGCTCAAAATTTCCATTTGAACGGAATTACTCGCATAGCAGGAAATAATCAATTTGCACTTGAACTTCTACTACACTATTATAACTTCTTTACGAATAATTATTATTTAATTATAAAGTTTGCTGTTGAAAACCATAATAAATTGCTGGACTTTTGGCAAATTTTCTAAAAAATCTTTCACTGTTCTCGTTTCTCTAAAACTGTTCTTATTTTACTCTTTTATAATTAATTGATTTTGTAAATAGAATTGCCTATCTCGTATTTTTATAAAAAAAAAAAAATAAATAAATAAACAAAACAAGAATTAATATAAAAAATTAGAAAATTTTGGTATAGCAGGAAGATGGAGCAATAGTATTATCAAAGTTTAATTATTAAAATTGTTAAAGAATTAAAAAGAATGAAATAAATAGATAATCGTGCCAAGAAAAGTAGAAAAGTAAAACTTTGAAAACCTATAGTTTGATTCCGGCGCGCGTTACGCGCCGACATTCGATAAATACTCGAAAACCGAACGAATCTCGCATAGGATTTTTATAAGAGCAGGATGCTCTCCTTGTCCCATAGTCTAGGAGGAAAATGGAGGTCTAGTACACCAAAGATTTCTAGACGTATTTTGATCTCCTGATTACGAATATCGAGGGTGTTTTATCATAACTTTTAAATTTAAAAAGTTATTAACAATTTAATTGTTTAAAAAGCCGTAGAAACAAGGCGTTTGTTTCATATTTACGTACAAATCCACTCGATTTTCAGAATTCAAAAATATTGTTTAGAAGCCGAGTTATTGCATATTTCGTAATTATTAGTTGCAAAACTCACCTCCGTACGTACAATTTATCGTATAATTTCGGTTCTACTTCGTATTTTTAGGGTCACAATATCTTATTTTAAAGATTAAGGGCTCCTCTAACGATAAATCAATTGATATTCGCATAAAACATTAAAAATAAAAAGTTATAAAGCTAGAAAAAAACAAAAAATAGCGAAAAACATACTTTTTTTTGTTTATAAGCGAATTTGATCATGTTTTTTATATAAATGATTAATAAAAAATATATAAAATTAATCCTTGTTTAAAAGGAACCATTTCATGTACATTAAGTCTTATTTTTACCGTTAGAGCCTGTATACAAAACGCTCCGTGCGCCGTGCGCTATGCCACTGATTCTAAGTAGTGATTTGTCAAATAAACAAAATTAACCAATCGCAGCTTTCATACAGTGGCACAGCGCACGGCGCACTTGTTTATATTAGATTTAAAAACATTTAATTATCCTACACCTACTTCATATTGTTTTGGAAATTGGAGAAAAGTAACACACTGTGCGGCATTAATAGCTTACTCACAGTGAATAATTTAAATATATCAACAAAAGAGAGGACTTATCATTTTTCTTATTAGTTAAATGGTTATAAAAATAAAATGATACAATTAATAAAGTGATTAATAAATGATGAATTAATAAAATAAAATGATACGAAATAACTATTTCTTAATCATAAACTTTTTTTTAATCTATTAATTTATTTATAAAATAAAATGATTTTTTAACAATTTATAGTCTTATAAACAATAATTTTATTAATATAAGTTTAAAATTGCACTTCCTGACTATTTAATTCTTAGAGGGCCGGGATGACGCCTTGAGGCATCATAGTTTTTCTGAGTAGTCGAATAGGACTAAAGTGGTTCCTTGGGGTTATCGAGTCTTTATTTCAACCATAATCAGTGAAAAATACTAAATTTAGTTCAAAAAGGCAGCCATATTGGATCCTTCATTTTGTATTTTACAATTCTGACTGCAGAATTGTGTTCAGCTACCTCGAAAACCTATATGTACATTTTCAAGCCTTGGTAAGGTCTTTCAAACGTTTTTATCAACTTTTTTAAAAAATTTCGTACTTTAACATGGGCTTTTACTGTTGCAGGCCTGGATGACGCCTTGAGGCGTCATGGTCTGACCCGCCAACATCCGATCTTGATTTGGTTCTAACTTGGGAACCTCAGATCACTTTTCAGTACTAATTATAAGCTTTTAAAATTTTTTAAATCCCGGCCCTCTTGTGGTTTATCCATTTGAAATTGATGATTCTGGTATCGTTCATTTAAATAATTTTCCATGGAATCTGCATCAATATCGTTTAATAATTGTGGAAACTCAGGCATTGGCTTAATTCATTAATTTTTTTTTCTTTTATAATTTCTAACCACGACTAGCTTTTAAATAATTAATAAAACTAGATAAAACTACAACTAACTAAAACTAACTAAAACGAAAATCATCGAAATTAAAAACAATTCAGATTTAAACATTATAACGTTACCGATCTTTTTATTTGAGCCAATTTTTCTGACTCAAGAACCTTGAAAATATCGAAATTCAGCAAAATTTAACGTTGAAAAATTTCTCTTTGAGAAAGCAAAAGGCTGAAGCGAATTCTTGCATTAAACCGTCTTCTTCTGTTGTTTGAATTTGAAAGGTTAGAAAAAAATTAGCTTACCCATACCGGCTCAGTGCCCTATATCGGCGTGTATTACCCGTGCCCACAGGGGGTGTCACACATACCTCATTTTAATGCAATTTTTAATTGCTTATTTAATTATTTATTAAAGTTTATTGATGAGAAAAAATAATGGCTACAAAGTGCGCTTCGTTTTATAAAGAAAGATTAGGTATTAATTTTAAGCTGTACCAAGCGATTAAAAAATGATTAAAAAATTTCAAAGTAATTTTATTAATTAATGAATATAACATTTTTTTTATATCTTAAGCGCAGAAGAACATATTAAAAATATTTTTAATTAAGTTTTGATTAAAATTTTTTAAAAATATTATTATTTACAGAATGTTTTTTTTCTGTCCTTTTTCACACCTTTTTCAAAATAGACATTCGACATAGTCGGAGAAACCCAGTATATATTCTTGTAAACACTTTTCTTTAGACAATATTTACTTAAACTCTTCTACACCGGAAACCCGTCAAAATTAATAGAAGCTTACTTTACGATTATAACTTTACACGAGTCCGAATTCTTTCATCGCTTACTTAAGGTATTTCTATCGCGTAAAGAGTTTCTGTTAGATTTTTTTTAAATTTGGCCCAGGGTTCCACAGTGGTTTTAT
>UCOM01004411.1:0-12525 GCA_900474385.1 Ormyrus pomaceus | reverse complement strand
ACGCGTCAAGATACACGGACGAGGCTACGAGCCAACAAGTAGAGTGACCAGAAGAGCCATCATCTAGGAGGTTCCACAGGACAACGGCCCCACCCCGAAGTAATGCCTAACGGCAGTTTCCGGGGTGGCTCAGCTGTAGAGAAAAAGGGTTATGGATTTTAGTGAGTTAGAATCTCACACTACCAGGAAGTGCGGTCCCTTCCTGGTGTCTGCTGGCGGCAAGGAGTCGTCTGCCGGCCGGCGCGGCCTGCCTACGGCCGCGCCGGTTGATGAAGGTTTCCCATACTCCCTCGTAAAATAAAAAAAAACACACGCTAACACACGCTCGCGCGCGTACACAGAACACACACACACAGACACGCACCCAAACACACACACACACGCGCACTCACACTCATACACAAAACAAAAAAAAAACAAAAAAAAAACACGCATACATTCATACAAACATTTTTCAAAAACCATTTATTCTTGTTCCTGAGACCTTAAAATACAATTATAACTGATTTTTCGAACAACTCCAAAAATTACTATCGCAATGCTTCCTCTAGGAGGAAGCAAAACGGTAATTTGTTATTTTATGTACCGTCTAGAATGGAGTCGCACATCTTATTTAAATACGACCAAAAAAATGCGGCTAAAAAAATCTTTTTTGTTTAGCTTATTTGTTTTTGTTTTATCGCCAATTTTCGATTTTTGAAAAATCGATAAATAAAAAATAAAATAAAATGAGTAGAAAATGGGACATTTCGTTCTCTTAAGTGAGTAGAAATTGGGATGATCACCTTATACATAAAAATGCACGTGGAATTTAACGTACAAATTTTTCACAATATTATTACCTATTTATATTTTACCAATATTTTTACATTTTTATTATGAAAAACTTCATTGCTAAACTCCTGAAAAAAAAAATACGAAGAATTAATTCAAATATTTTAATTGCACAATTTTTGTTTCAATTACACAGGCCGACATAATTTAGTCGAATATCAAACCCAGAAACCAGAGTATACTTTTCCGAAGGTTTTTGGTGCGCTGAACAAGAATCTGAGGTCTAAATTGCCGAATTGGCTCTGGTTTCTGAGATGGCAAAAATAGGGTATTTTAAAAGTGCAAAAATAGGGTATTTTGGCCATTTTTGACATTATGTAACATCGTAACAAAATTGTTCATCCGAAAATTGTTACGACCATCTTAAAGTACAGGTTTTACCCTTTCAAATGGCGTTGAGTTTGTTCAGATATCTTTTTTTCGCTGAGATATTGCATTTTAAAGTTTCTTAGTTTTAAAAAAACAATATCAAAAAAGCAATATCTCAGCGAAAAAAAAGCGAAAAAAAGATATCTGAACAAACTCAACGCCATTTGAAAGGGTAAAACCTATACTTTAAGATGGTCGTAACAGTTTTCGGATGAAAAATTTTGTTACGATGTTACATAATCTCAAAAATGGCCAAAATCCCCTATTTTTGCACTTTTAGGTTAGGATATCTCAGAAACCAGAGCCAATTCGGCAATTTGGACCTCAGATTCATATTCAGCGCATCAAAAACCTTCGAAAAAGTATTCTCTGGTTTCTGGGTCTGATTTTTGTCGGCCTGTGTTATTTGTGTTAAAATTCACTACAAGTAATAGAAAGTAAATTAATGAAATTTTACAAAAATATAACTGAATATTATGAACACAACTGAATTTTAAGAATAATATAACTGAAAATAACTTCATCATTCATATTATAAAGATTTAATATGCAAATTCAAGGCAATTGAAATTTCAGTATAATAATTGTGTTTTAAAATTCAATATAGCAACTGAAACAGATGTTTGTCACTTCTGCATCCAGGTGGCGTCGTGTTTTTTCGACTCGCTAGCAAAAACATTCACCGGTTGCTATATAAGAATGACTTATATAGCCTTATAAGTAAAAAAAAATTATTATTATTTTACTATTAATAGTTATTAGGTTTAAAAATAGGAATAGTGCGTATTGAATTATTGTAACTGAAATTTAACAATTTAAGAACTTAAATGTAAGTTACATGTATCGGAAGCACGTTTCATAAACCTAACTGAATAACATGTAAAGTAAGTATTGAAAATTCAGTACGTTTATGTTAAATTTAATAAATTAATTTAAAAAATATTACTAAATATTATCATTTAATCCATGGATTTTCAATATTTTTATCTTACAGCTCTTAGAAAAGTTTCTGTTCAATCATTTAAACTTTAATCTAAAGCCGCAAGAGACACCTAATTTATAAACTATATTTACTTTCAATTGCAAGAGCTGCAGAATGCTTGAAAAATTATGTAAACATCATACAGCTGTAGTAACATTTTAAATTAATTAATTAATTAATTAATACCCACAAATTTGATAAAAGTTACATTTTTAAATTTAATTTAATTTTCTATATTAAATGTTCTATTCAATTTTAAATTTAATTAGTTTTCATTCAACTTTTGATTTACTTTAATTTAAGTTTAATTTCTGAAGTGAATGTGATTAATTTAAAATCTTGAAGAGGGTTGCATTTCATTTTTGTATTCACGGGCAAGGAATATTTTGTAATAACTGCTGTTTTATTATGTTCATCCACATAATTTTACAAGCAGGCGACTACTCTTTCATTGTAAGCATATATTGCAAATTGACTGTCGCTTACAGCTCTTAGATAAGTTTCTGCTCAAACTTGTAAACTTAAATCTAGAGCTTCAAGAGACACTCAATTTTTAGTATATATTTACTTATAATTGAAACAGTAGTCTACTGTTTGTAGAATTCTGTGGATGAACATAATACAACAGTAGTCATTACAAAACATTTCGTGAGCGTGGATACAAAAATGAAATGTAAGCTTCAAGATTTTTACTTAATTACATTCAATTCAAAAATTTTAATTAAATTTAAAAAAAGTGATTTTATCCTCGTGTGACCGTTTTCGCCCGAGCGAAGCGAGCTATTCCTGCGCAACATTTTAATGTAAAATGAGCGGATTTCCCAGGTGATTCAGGTTGATTCAGAGATATTACAATCTCAAACTTTTTGCTTTGGCGTCAACTCCAGTTTGAACTATTGGATGAATTGACATGAAACAGGGCTTAAAATCTTTGTTTTTGATGTCATTTAGGGCCAAAGCTCTTCAATTGGGTAATTTTTTGGATTTAGTATTTTTAAATCAAGAAAAACTGATAAATATTATTAAAATTTTTAAATTTTATGAGTTTTTCTTGATTTAAAAATACTGCAACAAAAAAATTACCCAATTGAAGAACTTTGGCCCTAAATGACATTAAAAACAAAGATTTTAAGCCCTGTTATATGTCAATCCATCGAACGATTCAAAGTAGAGTTGACGCCAAACTCCTAAAAATCAAAGTTTTCAGAAAACAACAACAAAAGAACTTGTTATTTTCTTCTGAAAACATAATACTCGACACAGCTCTAATTTCTTAAACTATAATTACCACTATTATTGAACGGTATTAAAGTTTATTAAAGATATTTTTCTCGCACTCCAAAGCTATAAAGAAAAGACTTCTATAGACAATTGAAGCACTTCTTTGTCGAACACTGGACTTCATTAGTTGAATAATATTAGGTAAACTCCAGAATGAACCGATAGATGAATTGTTATCTAACAGGGCTTAATATCTTTGTTTTTGATGTCATTTAGGGTTGATGCATTTTTTTTTGTTAAATTTTTTTGGTTCAGTATTTTTAAATTAAGAAAAATTCAGAAAATTTTTAAAAAATCTACCAATATTTTTCAGTTTTTCTGAATTTAAAAATACTAAACCAAAAAAATTTAACAAAAGAATGGATCAGCCCTAAATGACATCAAAATTGAAGATTTTAATCCATGTTAGATGACAATTTATCTATCGGTTCAGTCTGAAGTTTACGTCAAACTCCTAAACACCAAAGTTTTCAGAAAACACTAATAAAAGAATTTATTATGTTACTTCTGAAAACATCACCCTCGGCACAGCACTAACTTTTTAAACTATAATTACCACTTGTCTTGAAAAGTAAAAATGACTAAAGATGTTCGCACTCCATTGTCAGAAAGAAAAGGACTCCTCTAGGCAATTAAAGCATCTCTTTGTCGAATACTGCCATTAAAAGCTTGTATCAGCATTATTCGAGTAGTGTCAGCATCATTACTAAATAAAAAACTTCATAATGCTTTCCTCTTCAATATTCAAGAGCAAGCTCCAGTTGTATAATGTTGTAGTCTAGGTGCATGCAAGCTACAATTTACACGATTTTCAACATTCGTTTAAATTTTCAATACGTATATTAAATCGTATTCACTACGTGTATATGAAATGTGCTTCCGTTACATTTAACTTAAATTCGCCATCGTTTAATAAACAAATTTCTAACAGTGTAGTGAATAATAGAGCTTATGTATTGATTAAAAGAATCGTAAAAGCAAAGCATAACGAGCTTATCAGGACTCGTCTTAGCGTGTACATTCTTTTGTTTGCGTTCAAGGAGGTGCTCGCAATTTTATCGCCATCCTTGCTCGATATAAACGGCCTCGTAAAGTGCAGCTAGCAGCTGGATGGACTGCAAGATCTTTGCTAGTCTACTAGGACTCTATTGGCCTGATACACGATATTTTTGTTATTTTTCTGACAAATGTAGCTTTTAATTTGTTTGAATTAATATTTTATGGATGCAAATAAAAAAAAATATTCTGATACGCGTTTTGAAAAAATTAGCGTTAATCATTCGAGACAGTAAAAATATTTTGACAAAGGAACGTTTGCTACTGTTTTGCAGTTAAAATGGGTTTGAAGTACTGTTGTATAAATATACTGGTACCAGTAAATACGAGTAAATACTATAGTGGTGGCAATATTGTTCATGCGGATGACGTAAACGGTAGAGAAACCACCGACCTAAAAAAATTCGCGACTGTTAAAAAAATCTAAAATAAAATTATTAAAAATAAATTAAGCTGAGTCTTTTCATTTTATAATGTATATCTAATTAATTTTGAAGAAAATGCAAAAAGAAACCCATTTTGCTATTATGCTTTTTTCCAAAGTATATGAAAAAAAATTGCAATAGTTTTCTTTTTTTTTCTTCTTAAATTTTAAAATTTTTATTTTTTTTAATAATATTGCTGATTAAAATGCTTTATCTTTTAATTTAGACTAATCTCTTTAAAATATTCTTGAAATAAATTTATAGATTTACTTAATTTTGATTGATCTAATTTTATTGCTTGCTTCTTACTATCTATTCAATTAATATCAATTTCTGAAACTAAATTGTGTGCTAAAAAGTTCGTTTTTTTTTTTTAAATTAGCATCTTCAAATGTCCACTTACACTGTTATGAATTTATATGCAGATTCATGTAACCTATTCGAATTCCTGTACCATCCGGTAGCTGTTAAGCCTGTGCCTATATAGCAAGAAAAACCTGTAGACGAATCTAATCGAATAATATTCCATTTAGGGAAACCCGTTCCGTAGGTAACCGGTGTTTTAAAATATTCAAATTTTTCACCTGATCGTATAGAAGATTAGTGTACGTACATTTTTGTATTCGATGTATTGTCGAAGATGTAGTATGTTATGCTTTAAGGTGGTGTTTGTCGCTCTACTCGGGCTGTAAAACGATGAATGCGCGAATTATCCCTATAGTATACACATTTCTAAGCACTTGTTTACAAGTGTGGTAATATGGTACTTTGCGCGCGCAGTTTAGAAGAAATTATTGAAATAAGTTTATTCAGTTTATATAGTTTAAAAGAAGTTTATAAAATTGTTAAAAATATTATAAAATAAGTTTACTAAATACTTTAGTTTTTACTGCATATTCACATTTAATTCCGGGCACACGATTTAGTAGTCAAATAGCATGCACGATAAGCGAGAGTACTGAAATGTAAAAGTAACAGTAATTGGTCCCCGAGTTGAAATTAAACAACATTTAAACAATCGTAAGCGCAATATTACTTCACTGACCAATAATGTAAATGATGCCGTGACATACCCGTTAATTAATTCGAATGGCACCATTGGCACTGATTGCAGAGAGAGCATTGTTTCAGCCGGCTCGTTAGAAAATCGCCATCGTTGCCAGTGCGGTCCATTTAATCTCAATTTCACTCGCAACTAATTCGTCTCCCTTTCTTTTTGAGCTCTCCCAACATCAAAGCTTTCGCGATCCTCCTCGATTCTGGTCTTTCCTAAAAAACGCTTTCAGCCGAGCTTTGCATTGTTCCTTCTCTCTTCCTCTCAGTCACTTGTCTCTGCTTTGTTCATCGCATCAAGCAAGTTTAAGGTCGTACAAAAAAACTGAGATCCGAAGATTAAGGTCAGACTACGCTTTTCGCAATTGAGAAAGAGGGGCTTTAGACCTTCGCGGTTGATCGCATCGACAACCACCGGGTCCATTCGTCTCTGTTTGTCATTGGCCCATGCGGCGTTCCTCTCCGCCGCAAGGGATACGCCACAGCAGAGCGCTGCTGCAGTTTAGCAGTAAAACAGCGAAAATTGTTTGAAATGTACGCTGTGAAATACGGATAACTATTAAATAAATTTAGCTAAATATCCAGTAACCAAATAAAAATATAAATGTATTTGATGATCGATAAATCGAAGCAGCAAAATGAATAGCTTTACTTTGTATTCCAATATCACTTTATTTCTCGCCCTTGCAGCTTATCTCGACTCTCAGTCTGTTTTAGGAGTGAATAGGTCTTGTCGATTTTCCCCTCCCGAAAGTGCGCACTGCTCTCGGGAACTTAGGGATGCTCGAGGCTTTCGAGAGGCGTGACCCCAAGCGCCGGAAAGAACACAGGCGAAGGGTCCTCCATTCTATGCGCACTCGAGTACGTTTTACGTGTATTTCAAAAAATGTCGGAGGAAAGTGATAAACTTTTATCCAGCGGTCACTGCAGGTGACACTCCTTCGGTGACTCCAAGTTTATCCGGATAGTTTAAAATTCAATATCCTGATCCCGATGAATTATTTAATGCATTTTCTTCGGTTCTTCCCCCCTCCCAGAAGCGATTTTATTAAAACTTTATGTAGTGCGGAGATTGATTGGACATTCTCCGACTGATTGATGAGCAATCGCAAGTTTATTCTCCTTTTCATCCGGCGCGACGTTCAGTTTTAATTGAAAAATTCGAAACTGAAGTTTGATCGCGTTATTCGATAAACCAATTCGATATAGACCGAGGCTACATACCGCGGGAGCTGGAAAATTTTTCTTCAAAATCCAGATTTACGTGCGCGTAAGACCAGGTTGCAGTTATAATTTAATAGAAGCGTCGGGAGGCAATATAAGAGCAACGCTTACTCCGCAAGCGAAGGAGCATTAATTTAGCATTTTGTTTTAGCGGGGCTTTGGCGCATAAGTAGCGAGGCTCAACGTCAATGCCGACGAACTCGATTGCTCGGGCTCCGGGAATTGGCATTTGCAATTCCGCCCATTCTCGCCGACGTGTATAAGCGTTTTCCTCCCCCCCGTCCGGCGCGCATATTATTTGCCCCGGCTGCTTGCGGCATTACCCAGGCAGAGCCCGGAGACTTATGTATACGCTCGACTAGCGGCGGCGCCGGGCGGCGCAGCCTCGGGCGTTGACTAAAGAGATTGACGGAGAGTCTGGCGAGAGCGAGAGGGAGGAAAAGAGAGAGAGAGAGAGAGAGAGAGAGAGACGGAGCCACGTGCTTCTCTGCGTGTATAAAATAAAGCGCCACTCCGTACAGAGGTATGTGCCTACGTTTGGTGGAATGCGCAAAAGACCCGCGAAGGATTCTGCCTTTGATACTTCGAATATAATTAACTCGTCTTTCAATTCAAGCCATTTGAATTATTAAATTACGCATCACGTTCTTTGGTTATTAAAGCTAATATTAGTCTTCTTAAACGTACGTATATTACGGTTTGATATTAACTTTTGTTCTAAGCGTTTATTCGTCATTACTGTTTTTAGTTTTTGCGCAAAGGCGGCTAAAAAGTTTCCTCACTTCGATTCTAAAAACTCGATTTGCACTCGGAAACGTTTTAGTTGTTGAATTTAAATATGCATTTGTGGGTATACCATGTGTAATGGCACTTTTGAAAATGGCCCATTTAAATTCTTAGCTTCGCTATCAAAGTACTTCATCGGTAAGAAAATAATTCATTCGCGTGAACGTTACTTGCTATGTAAACTGAAGCACGAAATCATTCTGCAAAGTCGCATATGAGTGGGTTAGCTGGACTAACAATAGCAAAGCAATAACGTACACAGTTTCAAGAGACCGAAGGAAGTTGTTCGCATCGATCGAATACGCAGATGGGATTTGCTAGAATGGCTTACGGAGATTACAAAATCCGATACACACGTATATCGCAAACTGCACAAAATTATAGGTCAAAAATAAACCGAGACTCGAATACGCGTTCTGGCCTTTTCAGCAATTTCTATTTTTATATATTTTACAACGCCGATGAATCCCATTATCGCGCTGAGGAAGAACTTGAATTTCGAGCTACGGTATGGTGGGTTCCGGCCACGAAGAATATGATTTTCGAGCGAGTTGGCCGAAAGCCTGATTTTCAAAGAGCTGCAGTCGCAGCGGGAACCGGAAGCTCCTTTCGCATCTCTTCATCCACACGCTCCATCCACAGTTCGTTATATTGTTGTTGCCGCTTGTTCGCGTGTAGATTCACTTTCTAACTTGGTTATTTGCAGCCGAGAGCCGGTCTTCTCTCTCGGCCGCTAATTCTCCGGTCAGAGTTATATACCACGCGACGCAATCGACCGCCAACCAAACTTGTAACTCGAGCGCCGTATTGCAACCGAAGAGTTGCGGGACTTCCGTTTCATTTTCCAACTTGCCAATTTCGTTCGAGGAATAGATCAGTATTTAGATTCAAATCAAGATAAAGCGTACATCAGTTACTATTTAAAATGACACAAGTGAATGATTTATCGTGCGTCCGAATTTTATAAACTTTATTAACGACCTTTTCATTGGTCGTTTTAAATGAATGCAGTAACTAGTTTTAATATGTATAAGCGACAATCAAAAATAACTTTTTAAAAGCTGTAAAATTAATTACTGTTTTTAAAACGAAAGGGGAGCAACTATAATTACATTTCTAGCGGGTAGAACATTTCACTACTTTTATTATTCTCGTTTAAAACTAAAACGTAATTAAAAGTCAGATTTTTTTTTCTATTTTGAAACTTGCTCGCTCAACTTTTCGAAGCATTAGAAATGCTTTTCACGTATTTAACTGATTGTGACTTTTTCAGATTTAATTATCCTCTTTGTAAAGTTTAAGCCTCGCCAAAGGGCATTAACACGGCAGCAGCCGAGTTCTTAAGTTCTTTTTCCGAAAGAGACGGGAATCGAAGCGAATTGTAATCTGATTTATCCTTTCGCGTTTGGGCTCAAATTCAATTGCACAGCTTTTTTCAACCCGCAAGCGTTTCCCTTCTCTCGGTTTGGTATTCGATCACAGTATTGATTGGCTATCTGGTTCATGCATGCAGAATAAATATACTTGATCCAAATCTAATTCCTTTAACGAATGTCAGGGGTTTTTTACTTTTTACATTTATTTTCCATGTACAAGAATAGCGATGGATTTAGGGGAGTAAGCCTTTTTTCCATAATAAACGTATCGCGTACATTTACGCACAAATTCTTCTTAAAGTATAATTTTTAATAAATATTTATCATATTTACGTATCATATCCAATAGCAAAAATTTTGACTTTAGTTTTATTTCGTAAGAGAACAATAGCAAACAAAAGAAGAAAATCCAGAGAAAAATCTCTAATCCGAGATGTAAGAAAAGGCGAGTATTCGAGTTTCGTAGCTGATCCGCTCTGACGGCAGGAGACAGGCATAATGCAAGAATCGTGCGGGGAACAATTTTTTTTTGCGCGCGCACGTGCCGTATAACATTTGCAGGCCAGTGGCATCTTGCGCTTCGTGTGCCAGAGGGGGCAAGATCCTCCTCCTGCTTTCTCCCGGTTTTTTGACTGCGGCTGCAATCCCCCAAACTCTTTTCTCGGAGAAAAAAAGAGGCTACTTTTCTCTAACGCAAAGTTTTCTCGGAGAGATCCTAAGCTTCCTCCTGATTTTTGCTTTACATTGAGCTAGGATTCTTCCTATCCTGCGTCAATTCTTCATGAATCACCTATTTGGCTTTTCTTCCTGCTGCGTTCTTTGCTGTCTCACTCTCTCACCCTCTGCCTCGTTTTCTCTTTTCTATGAGTTTTATTCTTCATTCGTGCTTTTGTTGCAGACAATCGCGGATTTTCGCCTTTACTAGATTCGGCAAATCCGAGAATCAAATTTACCTTTGTTTACTCGCTTTTCCATGCAGTAAAATTAGATTTTACTCTTTCTTATTCAAATGTATAAACTGAAAACTTTTAAAATATTTTACTTCCTGGCACGTTTATCTATTTACCTCTCGCAGCCTTTGTTATAGTTTTACGCTCGTTTTTAACAATCCAGTACAAACTTTTACAATTTTAAGTTTGGAAACTCTGATGCAGATCGAATTTATTTATTTATGAAATAATATTTACTTTATCAGTAAAACTATTTTCGATTTAAAAAAATCGTTAACATAGAATTACGAAACAGTTTCAATTCATATTAAAGTTATGTAAAATCTTAATCAAAAAATTTGTTTATGCGAATAGCTTCAATCGTAAATGTCATAAAATATTCAAATTCAAAATTCATTATCTTGGCATCGAATGAGCATAAATTATTCAACCTAGCTTTTTTTGATCAAAAGTAACATGAATGAATGTAGAACTTAATTAGAAGATGCTATTAATATTGCAGGTGTTTTCAAAGGGATGCATTTATGTGCATTAACACTCCTTCAAAAATAATTGTCTAAAAATTACCAATCAAGGTAATGTACCTTGTAGGTTGAAAACCAGAGACTAGTTCATTGGGTTTCGTTAATTAAGCGTCTAATGGTTAATGCGAGGATATTATAACTCGTTAATATTTTTAAAAAGTTGTCGGCATTGCTGTCTGGTTTTGTATTGCGTACAACATTGTTTTTAGCAGTCGAGATAATAATAGAGTATAGAAATTAAATGAAGCAATTAAAAATCTAAATTTTTATTGACCCTACAAAAGTATTTTAAGTGATCTGACTTACTTAAAGAAAATAAAAATTATAACGGACTTTGATTAAAACAAAAGAAGTAAATTATTAATTTAATTCTTAATTGAAATAGAAAACATTATTTTACAAAAAAATAAAAAGCACATTGGCTTAAGCACAAATGTTTTTGTATTTATTTGGGTTATAATGTGTCTACGAGGTCATATTATCTTTTAGATATTTTAAGATTTAAAATAGTTTTGAAGCTTTAAAGTATACTTCAACTGCCAAAAAAAAAATTTTAGGAACAATTATAAAAGTATTCTATGAAATAGATTTTAAAAACTTCTGTCACTATAAAAATAAGCTTAGTTAATTGAACAGTACAATACTGTAATTTGATAAATAAACATTTATAAATTAAATAGTAAAATAAAAACTAAAACTGTTTGAAATATAAACAATAGAGCGTGTTAAAAATCATAAATCTTGTAAACTATCGAACGTATCACGCCTCGGATCGTTTGTTCTCTTACCCTCGCAAGAAAGCTCTTCGTCCTGATTTCCAGCAGTCTCTTTTTTCCAGAACACCGACGCTCTTGCCGTCCCTTTTATTCTCGGCTCTGAAATTTTCATCTCACCCTCTTCGGCTCTTGTCTTTTCCGGGTGTAATTTCGCGCGATCGTTTCCTTCGCGGAATATTCCGAAGAGTGGAATATTGCAGCGCGGGCCGATCGATGCCGGCACCGGCGCGCAGGTCGCCATATCGGCTTTTGAGCCTCCGAGAAGCCAAGCAGTCGGACTCCCTTCGCGGCGGCAGGAGTAGCAGCAGCTGCCTGCAGCTACGTGGGCAGGGCTTGGCGAAATTCTTGAATCTATATCAGCCACCTTCCCGCTCCGCCGCGACACTCGAATATTCAAGCGATGAGTCTGGCGAGGCGACGCGACGACGCCCAGGCGCGATAGCTCTAAGACCCCCGAACCTTGCCCCGTCACGTTTGATCAATACGATACACCTCGAGTGGCCCGAACTAATAATGTCGCAATAAAGGCGTTATTAGCAAACTCGATTTACTGGCTCGCCAAAGTCCTGCTAATCTCACCCCGCTTAGGGCGACTGTTTGCGGAAGACTAGTTTGCTTTGGGAAAACCTCGGGAGGATGCAGAAAATTTATATTTTTGCTCGAAGCAAATTAGCACTTGGCTGATAAATTAGGAATATTTACATTTTATCGAACTTTCAATGCAGGAATTAAAATTTCACGTTGCTGCTTTTATAAATTAAAAAATTAATTAATTGGCTTGGAAAAGTTGCTGTTAAATTTTGTTACGTAGGTGCGCGGATTGATTGAGGATTTTGGTAAGACTCGAAAAAAAGAGGCATGGCTTTACTCGGCCAGGAATCGAACCCGG
>UCOM01004410.1:0-12538 GCA_900474385.1 Ormyrus pomaceus | reverse complement strand
AGAACATTTAGATTAGCTATTTAATACCTTAAAAATGGGTTTAAGCTTTTATTCTATTAAATGTTTAGTTCATGTGAAAAAAAGCGTTTCATGCTAGGAAATTATATTCTAAAAAGGTTAGCTTGTTCCTACTTAATATTTTTTTTTGCTATCTATTTCCTAGGTAAGAAATGTTGTCCATTTCCACCAGGGAATCGCGCAACTTGTTTATGGAATAAAAAAAATACTACAACCAATAGGTTTGATTCAAAGTTAAAAATGAAAATATTTAATTTTTACCTTAGAAACAGAATGACGCTCGCGAAGCTAAAAATGACGCTTCCCGGCGATCAATGAATGAACCCTTTCGCCGGCGATAAAACAAACAAAAGTGCGCGAATTGAACGCTCGCAGCGGCCATGTCGTCTATATCAATCTCCGTTGTCCATCGACATAAATCTCAATCACATCGTTCGCAGCACGTCGACGATCGCCTTTTGCCCAGGTATATCCTCTTTTTCTCGTCGCAGCCTGAGCAAAAGAGGAAGCTGACCGGAAAAGCCGGAGATAAAGAACAACGTCGCTGGCTAAAACGTGCTAAGAATTCCATTCATATATCCTTTCTCGCCGCGCCCGACAAAGAAGCTCGGAATTACTCCGGGGCTGAAATCCTTCCCAAGCTGCGCGACTTCAAGATTTACGCCGAGTTTTTGCACCCCCCCGCGCATTTATATCACTGAGCAGCCAGCGCACCGACCTGCGTTGTAAATCGGAACTAGTTTTTTGCTAAATAAAAAATTACGACTGGAAATATCATAATTGGATTATTTATCTGCCCTGAGAAATAGCTGGACTTGCTTTTTAAAAACGTTACTCGCACAATTCGATTACGAATGGAAAATCGATTATAATTTTTCTTCCACCGAACTTTTTCAAAGTTTTTATTATTATTATTGCATGAAAAATAATTTGAATTATTTATTCACTCAATGTATTTTTAACGGTTGTACTTTGCACATTTTTCGTAAAAGGGAAAAATAAATAAAAATTCAGAGGGTATCACTTGAAAATAAATGCTAAAAATGTAATTTTCCGACAGTCGGTTAAACAAAGCAAACCGAATGTAAAATAATTTTTGGCGAAAAAAAGGAGGTAAAATTAACAAAACGCTTTTCCGGCTTGTTTCATCTTGCGCATCGAAGTTGCTCGGTGGCAAACGGCCGAATCGAGTTTCAGTTTCCTCGTGCGGCTCATCAAAGGACTAAAGCAACAAATATTATATAATACATTATTTACATGCAGACACGCACGCAGACGACCGCAGAGAGAGAGAGAGAGAGAGAGAGAGAGAGGCTTGAAAACGCAATTCCCGGAGTTACACTTCGGGTATATAACAAAGTTTTGCAAAATTACGCATAATCCTCGTAAATAATATCCCCATCCGTGGGGGCGAACTTGTCTCACCGCGGGTAAACAGGCCCGTAAATATTTCAGTTCTCGCGTCAGGTCTTGGAAGGAAAAAACCTGGGCGAACTCAAAGGACAGCAAAGCGTCGTAATATTTCAAAATTATGAGGACGACGGAGAGCGAGAGTGATATAAATGAAACGCGTCGCTGCGAAAAATAACCTAAGTTGCTAACAGAATTTCTAGCCAAAAGTAGCTGTTTACTGGTCGCATAACTTAATGATAAGTCATCGTTTATTCAGTTTCTTTAAAGCTTTAGAATTTCGCAACCGTAGAACTTAACGCTTTAAAAAGAAAGAAAAAACGATGTAAGAGTGCTAGCTGGCACTTGAAAAAAGGGTTGCGAACAAAAAGAAGAGCTTCCCGTAAAAAGCGCGCGCGAGAGCAGAAGTGATGCCCGAAATTCATCCTCAAACATCCCGGGCACTCGACTCCCTCCGACAATAAACGCCGCGGCAAATTGAATCCCGACGCCGTCGGCGATTATCCGCGTTCAAAAAGTTGCTTCGACTTGTTAAAAAAAAAAAAAAACGAGCCGCGCTGAAAACAATATCGCCCGGGCAATTAAAGCGGATTCTAATGCACGTCGGTGGAGCTAAAAAGGAGAGGAGGAGAGACGCCGAGTGGCTCTGAATTAGCCGAGGCGGCTTGGGAAACGCTTTAAAAATACGGAGGCAGGAAGGAAAAAGCGCCGCGTAAATCTCCCGGCGCGGGGAGAATGCGCTGAAAGCCCGATTACGCCGCGTGCGTGGGAAGTTAGGCCGTCCGCCCACCCCGGCCCCTTTTTTACTTTATTTATCCGGGGGCTGTAGATCGCGCCGGTTCTTAAATATTTCAAACTTTGAGCCGGGCTGCGAGAGGCTTTTTTGCGATACGCCGCGTGAATTACGCCGAGTTTCGAAAACAGGCGGTTCGCGGGCTTGCGGCTTCGGTGAATGGGGAGGTGAAAGCTCGAAATTTAGGTTGAAAGGATGTTTAAAAAAATTTTTTAACGAGCGATCTAATTTTATGTACAAGTGACTTTTTAAAAACTTACTTGCCGAAAATATTAAATTAAGATATTAAATGAGTCTGGGGTATTTTTGAAATCGAAAATAAGTTTAATTTTTGTGTATTAGCGGTAATGAAGAAAAAGTTCAAGACGCAGTCAGGATTTTTGGGGTTTATAATCCACCAAAAAAAATAAATAAATAAATAATTTAATCAGAAAAAGCTGAAAGTCTTGTAAAACGTGTACTATTAAACAGAGTATTCAAAATTATCTGACTCCTGATTCCAGAAGCTAAGGAAATGGTGATTCAAGGAAGGTGATAGTGGCAGTTCTTAAACATTTTCCAAGACTTCAAAAGATACGTTTGAAAGTAGAAATCCTTTGAAAGTAGAAATGATTAACTTTAGCTCTATCTTGATTTTATTTCCTTCTCCTTAATCGAGGTCATTGATAAATCAATTTAAATTAATCTTATTAATTTATTCGATGGATTTTATTGCGAAAATTTGAATACATTGATTTCAATTAATGTTATTGCATATTGAAGATATTGAATAGAGTCTTAATTTCATTTTCACTAAAATTTGTACTGCCAACATACAATTGTTGTGGTTTCAATATGAAATTTACTTTTCAATATATTTTTACATAACGGCTCTTCTAAATTACTATCCTGTGTAATAATTTGCACCTTCTCTGGACAATCTGTTTAAACTTATATATTTCAAACAATAGAATGTATTTAATTGTATGTCTTGATGTTAGTTCGTCTGACAAACAATTTCTTTTCTTTTTTTGGTAACAAAAACATCTCTCTTCGTGTAATCGTTACTCGATTGAATTTGGAATAGACGGAAATTGAAAACAGCCACTGTTACACATAACTTGCCTAACTAAAAAATATATAAATGCATATACATAATATAAATATAATTCTTAATTATCTCTTGCTCGCGAACTAAAATATCCAACAAAAAGCTGAAAGCTTCAATTATGAATTTCTCTTCCGACCAGCAATCTCAGTCTTTCGAATTTCAGCGTCGACGCGTTTAAAGTTTCACGACTTTCCAGTCAAGCCGATAATTGAAGAAACATAAAAACGGCAAGTAATTTCCCTGCAGGGCAAAAAGTCGCGCAATCAGAAATTTGATAAAATACCAAATAAACGAGAACGAGCGAGACGGAGAAAGAGAGCGAAACAGCGTTCCAATTAGTTAGGTTAGTCTTTTTTTTTTATGCCCTAGAAATTATTAACCGCGCTCTCTTTCCCATTTCTCCGAGGCTTCGTGGCATTGTTTACCGCGGCTCGTGTCTTATCAAAGCTCGTCGCTCTCATTATCTTTCGATTTCTTTTTAATGCGACCCCTTCTTCTCCTCCTTTCTTGGGCTTCGTCGATTTAGCGCTTCCTCCACTCTCCGTCTTATCTACGTAGATTGCAAGGGTCAGAGGAGGGTGTAATTAAATTTCAAGTGCCGCCGATAAAGCGAAAGCACCGGTTATCAATACGTGATGTGGATGGAGAGAAAAATTGAAAGCGCCTCTGGATCGATAGTTGGTTATTAATATTCTAATCTTTTATTTTACGCGAGTTTTAAAGGTAACAACTTGTTGGTATTTTACTGGAAAATATAGTGGAGAATTTACGAAGTACGAACTTTCTATAAAATATATGTGCCCTTTTTATTTTTTTAAAATTCAACCTAAGCTCAGTTAGTCTCAAAAAATAGCATTTTCACAAATCTAAAGTTAAGTGAAAACATAATAATTTTATGAAAAACTTCTTGAATTACAAATATTTGTAAAACGTATATTTTATTGCGTACGAAAAATAATTTTTTTCATTTTAAATTATGAAGTATACATGCAATGTTTTCTTCATATTTTGTAGAATTAAATAAGTCACGTTGTCAAATCCGCATAAAATATTTAAACAAATATAAGCTAAAATTTGAAGCACTTATAAATGTTTTTAAAAAAAAGCTTTTTAAGACATCTCTTACAAGCGAAAGAAAATTAGGCTAAAAAGAATTCCACGGCTTATTTTTTTTGCCAGGAACTTTATACTACAGGGTACTTGCGGAGCATATTTTTTCACAAGTTATGTGTACATAGTTATGTACGCAAATTCTGAGCAGAAAACGCTTCGCGATAAAGCGACTATATTTAATGCGAGCACGAGTACATTAAGGCTACGGCGCTTACAGTCTTATTTTAGCGTCTTTTTGTGGGAGCGAAATTGCGAAGTGAATATTGCGCGAAGGAAGAGAAGTCGTTTCCTCGCATGGCTGAAAATTATGTACAATTTAATAAAATTTTTATGGAAAACTCGATATAAAGCGTATTCCGATTTTCCGTTAAGCTTGATTCATTGTCCGCTGCGTCGGTTCGACTAATTAAATTGAATGCATGGGTTTTACCAATTTTTTTATTGACTTTTTTTGGGAAGAATTTTAGTTCGGAAGGAGCTTATGCATGTTGGGATACGTATTTACGTGAATGAGGGCTGATGAACACATTTTTCGCTAGAAAGAAACCTGCAGCGAAGCAAAAATTTAGCTGCATTTTTGAAATTTATTTTTAAATTTAATTTTTATAAAAATCAGGGACTGGTATAGTGTTGTAAACTCTTGATGAGCAGTGCAAGGTTTCATGAAACTAGTTTTGTATTGTGTAATAAAATTTAGCATCAGAAATTGCTACAAAATTTTTCACTTACTCAGTCGTATAATTACATTGCAACGTACATTCTGCCTAGTAATTATTTAAATAACTTTTGAAACTGTCACTGTTCAGTTAAAAATTTTTATTTATTTACACAATAGTATTTATCTATCAAGTAGAGAAATTAATATAAAAATATTAATTACATACGTTTGTTCTTGTAATGCATTCTTCATGCTTTGACGTCCTCTTGTATTTATTAATCAGATTGACTTACAGCGATAATTCCCCCCCCCTTAATGACTCAATTTCCACCACGCACAACTAAGAAGCTACTCCTAGACCACGTTCGGTCGCTAGACAGAATCTTGCGGGCAAAAAATTGCGTCATCGCCCCTCGATCTCAGCCGAAATTAAGTGAAAGCAGGCAGCACGTGCAGGTCATCCCGCTAAGCTCGTAGTTTATTCAGGCGCTACCCGGCTGACAGCCGACATTTTTCGCCGATATCCGTGACGGGATTCCTTAGATTATTGGACGCGGGGGGGGGGGAGCTTTTATTTTTCCGAGTCGAACTAATATAGGCGTTTTGCGGGCGGTGAGATATCTTGCTCGGACAACGCCTGCGGCGCGATGCACATCTTTTGGATGGCTGAGGCTTTGTCTTACGGTGGGCAATCATTGACTTTTACAAATATTCGAACTTTGGGTAATGGTTTGGGCAATAATTAATAGTAAGATGTTTATCGAATAGTGTTTCTAGGTCGCAAGCTTTTCGTATACAACGCTTTATTTATGCAAGAAATCAGATTAGTTGTGTAAACAAAACTGAAGAAAGTATTAATCGGATTAAGATCAAATATTTTAAAGAACAATTAATTTTGTTGACTTTTAAAAATTAAATAAGCATTTGGAATGACGCGAGGCAAATTTATAATTTAAAATAGTCCGCCGAGTATAATATATATAGGACAATTTAAGCCTCTCAAATTTTGTTAAGTATGTAAAATATTTTTATTTCATTTTACTTCAAAAGGAGGCAGAATTAAATTAAATCAAATAAATTAAAGTGGAAAATCGTTTTTATTTAATTTATTTTTTATTTAATTGGCAGCCTTTCACTTCTTTCAAACAGATAACAATTTAAAGATAAATGTAACTGAAAATCTGCGCTTCAAAAAATAAATTAATTTTTATTAACTTGAACGAAGCTTTGTGAATGCAGACGCATAAATTAAATATTCTTGAAATTTTTCGGACCCCATTAATAAAATTCAAAAGTGCGGAATAAATATTACTTTTGTTAATTTTCAATTAAGGTTAGCGTTATCAACAAACACTTGATCTTCGTACTTTCAAATTAAATAAAATGGACGCATTGGTAATTTAATATAATTAGTGACACTATAATTAAATATAATTCAAATGCTTTTAAATACAAAAAAAATCATTAAAAATTAAAAATAAATGCAAATGACTCCAGCAGGAAGTGCTCGTACTAAAGTTTTTCGTCTTTCCAAATCCCCAATACTCAAAGTTTGAAAGCTTGCAATCTTTTAGCGCAGCCGGCTCTAATTTTTCAACAAAACATTCCCGCCCAAGAACGAAGGGCTCTGAAGAAAGGAAGCGAGCGAACAAGAAAGCGGGAGAGAGAAAAAAAATAGCTGTATCGATTCCCGAAAATAACAGCGCTTTCTCAGCCGCCTCTTTTCTCCTTTGTGTAAAAATTCGAAAAGTTCGCAGTTCTTGTCCTTCGGGCGAAAAGAGTGGCACGTCTCTTTTTCCACTTCTCATTCAGAGTTATATGCAAAACTTGTCCGCATGCAAGTTTCCTCGTTACCGTTATTCGTCATTTTACCTCTCTGCGGGACGCGATTTAGAGCTCTGCTGCCGGGCGCGCGGCAGCGGAGCAGCTTCCGAAAAACTTTCGATAATAATCTAATTTTTCAAGCGCGCCAACGCTCCGCTACTTTTCTCGAATGGGAGATGACTTTTATGTTCCCAAAGTGGATTTTACTCTTCTCCCCCCACTCTCCGCTTCATAGAGCGACGGTAAATAGTGCGCTAAAAGCATTCTGCATGAATTTTTGCATATCATTTTACGCCGGGCTTACTTTTTTTACCGGTTAATAAAATTAGCATCTTGATTACGAGAGAAGTGCTTTTCATTGCAATATTTATTTTGTAATATAGTTTTAGTCCTATTAAATACTAATTATTCGCGCTCTCGCCTTTTTTAATGATGTTTTAATTTTCAATTTGTTTAATGAAAACATATACTTTTTAATTATTATTGTACGAGAAGAAGCTAGCGGAAGAATTTTAAATTTGCGATGGAGCAAGAAAAAATTTTGATTGTAAATCATTGGTTTTCACGAGCATCAATGGAATTATTCATGCAAATGACATCGAAGTAAATCAGTGGAAAACGAAATGTGAATTTTAATGGCTTCATTGCACGCTTCGACTGACTTCGATTGAGTTCGATTATGAGAAAATTATAAGAGAAAATAAATTTCAAATATATTGTATTAAACATGACCCAATTTTTGATCCAAACGACACTTTCATCTAATGGTGAAAAACGCAAGTATTCTCTGCTTTTACTTTTTGCAAAAAATTATCAGAGTAACAGCAGCTATTATTATTCGGGGAGATAGAAAACGACGCCACAACTGCAAGCAACGACGTCGATAAGCAGCAAACAAGTGGCTAATTATGCATTGCGTACGTTTACGCAGGGAGACAGGAAGACGAGTAATGCGGGAAGCATAAAAAGGACGGTGGCTTCGCGAGAGTGACGTTTACTGCTTTTTGGAAAAAAAAAGTTTTTGTTGTAACTTCTTAGCCCCTATAATTTCTTGTTAGTTTTATGTGCTCGCGAAACAACTTCAGCTCGTTACGAAATTCCCTTACAGTTTATAATAAATCTTGTTGCCGAGGTGGTTCGTTAAAAAAGTTCATCATTTTGCGGAAAGTCTCCGATTTTCCTCGCAACTCTCCGCTTGCGTTACAAAATTAGCTGCAATCTCTAATCCCTTTTTCTTACTGTCATTCCAAAACATTTTCAAATGCAATAAGCCGGAGAAATAAAAGAATAAATAAGTCACCAATTCCAATAAACTTTTTCTCGCCAAAATCTAATAATGAATTTCAGTAATTTCGCGCTACAAACTGGGTGCCTCTCGGCTCGAATTAATTTTAAAAATGTCTCGAAACTTTTTACGCCTCGCCACTGGACACTCAAGACGAAGCTTCCTACCTATACACACATAACTGGCACATAGCGGTGCTCAGTCACCGTCCCAGGGCCGAGATAATTAAATATTACCCGCCTTATCTCGGGCGTTTCATCGTCTTTTCGCGGACGTGGCAAACTTCTTGCCAGGACTCGAGTCCTGGCAGGAAGGAAGGAACTACCTGTCCCCCCCTCCCCTGCCCCGTAATTCTTCTTATTACATGGACGTCGTGTGCCGGACCGGTAATTATCGGCGCGGAAAAGACGCCCGCCGAGATATTACGGTACGATCTGTTTCCTCGGCCATGTATTTTTCTCCCTCGAGGTTCTCTCCTCCCGCAGTTACGCTTTGTTTCGTGTCGAGAGGGCTTTGCGCCAGAATGATGGCGGAGATTTTCTGACTTTTCTTGCCTTTTTTTTGCTGCGAGTTTTTGCAGTTTTTTTTGGTCGGAGCGTGAGGTCGTTTTTGTGCAGGAGATTTGGATGATTAATTTTTTTTCGGGGGGACGGAGGCGTTGCTTAATTACGAATAATAGTCGGTTTCACGCTGATTTGGGGTTGCTGATGGGGAAAGAAGGTAATACTTTCTGATTTAGGTTTTTTTTTAGAATCGATCTTAACAGTCCGCCTCTCGTAGGTGTTGATATTGTGTTCTATTTATATTTAGGTATTAATTTCATTGAATTAGTTTGAGACAAAGACCATTTTTAAAAAGTCTGTATTACATTTGTACAGCTTTACGAGTTTTACTTCACTGCTGCTTTACCATTTTCCAGTTATTTTCAAAAATGTCTTCTACGAGGCTTGTAATTTATGTTTTTACAAAAATGGGGGTGTGGAGGATTGCCGTTATTACATCCCCAATAAATCTCCGCCTTATCGCAGTCAATTTATCAATAATTTTCGAGCAATTTGCAGCACTGTTCTAGTTTCCCGCACTAACGCCCGCAGTGCGCGAAAATCGGCACGAAATAAATAATACTAGGCACACGTACCTGAGGGTAATCGCCGTCCTTCATCTGGTAGTCGAATACGTAGAAGAAGGTCTTGGGCAGGGGCTCCTTGCTGTCGTCTTTGACGGGTACGGGCACACCGTGCGGGCCGTCTGGCCTCTTGGTGTGCCTGAGGGTGAAGAGGTCGCCGGTCTGGACGAGCGGCGCCACGAACTGCGCGTCGCTCAGCGCCTGCACGCAAGACTCTCGCGTGTTCATCGGGTGCTGCACCGTGCGCTCCCAGTCCGTGTACTCGTTCACGATCTGAAATGTAAGGTTATTTGTTGAGCTTTCTAATCTGATTGCGTTGCGGGGATCAGTTTTTTTAAGCGAATTTTTTTTCGTATATGTATATAGTCGATCGAACGAGCGGTTAACCGCGAAATGTAAGCCAATCGCAAACGGTTTAGTTTAGCTGCTCTTTTTTAAGGGAGGAAAAAGATTTAGTAGTTTAAGCAGGATGAAAAATGGAGGTAATTTTAAAGTACACTTGGAATTAAATTGTACTGAACTTCTTATGAACTTAAAATACTTTTAAAATACTATAATACATAATGCCTTTTTTAATAGTACTATAATTCAGACTAACTTTAAATGTCGAAAATCCTATTGTAAGTTTTAAGTAAAGACACTTCTCATTTAAAATTTTAATGACAATTAATTACTTTTTGTTTCTAATTTAATAAGATTTTATGTTGAATGAAGTACGCAATAGAGCGTAAGTTCTGATTCATACTTTACATTTTACACTTTGTGTAAAACGCCGATAAAACTTTTAAGAGGACATTAAAGTCCGACTTTTATGTAAATTTGCTGCCAAATATACACTCGGACTTATAGCCATTCCTTTTCTTCGATTTAAAGCACAATCTGTACTTTCAGATTTATTATTTCCGAAAAATCTAACTTAAATCTACGGTATATTTCTCCAAAAATTTATTTCCAAGGATCGCGTATTGTTAAGAGAGCTGTCAAAATGGAAAGTCAGGAAAAATATTTCAAAAGCTTTTAAAAGAACGGCGCTGTCACAAAAAAAAAGAAAAAAAAAACATCGAAAGACATTGTTCCAGTGGCTTTCATACAAATCTTTGAAATATTTCCTTGATACTTTGTACAATGGTAGATTGGTACACAATGGAGAACAAGGGTCTCCTCCCCCGGCTTTACATAAATCGAAAGCAGTCGGTTGACTTTCGCACCCACTTAATGTGATTGTGATCCTGAAAAAAGTATGAACCGAAAGAATCTTTCTTTAATACCCTATAAATTTATGGCTCCGTCCGTTTTATTGAAATCGTCAGTGCAGAAAACTGTATTAATAAAATCGATCGTAAAAAGATTTTATAATATTTATATTTTAAATTAAATTCTACAAAATTATATTAACTAAAGAGGGGCGTCTGATTTCTGTTAATTGGAAACGTAATATTTTTGTTACGGTTTATACATTTTTTTATAATAAAATAATTTTGGTTTTATAGTTTATCTTCTCTACATTCAGAAAAAAATACAAACATTTTTAATACATTTATATCATATTATTTTATAAAAATGTAGACTCAAATTTCTAATATGATGGAGCAAAATTAAATTTGTATTCGTGTTTAACAGCTCAAAATAGATAAGGATCTGATCGTCTAGTCAATGGAACTGTGATAAAAAAAAAACAAAGAATTCGTACTGAATAAATTGAGAAATTAGTCAGTCAGCGAAATAATCACAAAGAATACATTAAAAAAACACAAACAGCGCATTCCAATAGAAATAACTGAATTTGGTCAGCCGCAAAACTTGTACGTAAATATACAAATGGACATTACAATTCGCTCTCACTTTCTTGCTTTTCAACTCTTTAATAGAATATGCGGAAGCTCACAATAATAACGTTTAGTTTATCTTCGAAGCGGCGGCTGAAATATTTCGCGCTGCTTTCGGATTTAATCAAGACTTTAGTTGCCGCTGTGTTTCATTTTAATTAAAAATGAAATTAGCCCGTGGTAATGATCTTTCCACTTCGGGAACCGCAGGCCTACTAATGAGTCTTTAGGGCAAGTTGTGCAAGTCATTCGGTTGGCTCAACTACATGCGAGGAATGTTTTAGCAGATAAACTGTTCTAAGATATTTTAATGAACTTTGCTCGAGTAATTCATCTTTTCCTGGGGGTGCAATTTCTCGTAATTATGTATAAGTAAATGTTATTTTTTTCTAATTAAGAAATTATCCATTTCTGGATAGAAATTCAATTTATTTTTACATATTCAGTTTTAATTAAAAATATGACATAGTTTGAAGTAAAAAATAACAATTTAAGTGCAAATAATTTAAACTATAATAAACTTACTTCAGAAAAAGAACGTTATCGATTATTACTTTGTAATAATAGAGGTAATAATAATTTTTTATAAATAATTTAAAAACCAATAGCCGATGCAACACTGAAGATCTTTATTAAAATTCTCGTTGTTCCTCTATGTTTAATAAATTTAATGGAAACAAAGGAATTACGTTTCGTTATTACACGCAACAAAAAACAGACGCAGCGCATCCCCACAAAATATTCATGCCCCGAGCACTGCGCGAATTTCAATCTCTTAATGGTTGTTAATTTTTTAATTTGCGCGTGTTTTAGTCGCTCTTTGCGAACTGTGAACCGGATAATTGATGTTGTTTCCCTGTCGCTCAAATACAATGGCCGCGGCGTGCTTCCGTTTGAGCCTCCATCGAAAGCCAGAAGTTTAAATTTTCTCCTATGCGGTTGTTTACTCGAAAGTTCGACTGACCACTGGGCCTCGGTTCCGTAGATTTTTCAAACGCTATAGAATTTCCAATGCAAAGTAGTTTTATTGCAATTTATTGGATGAAATGAATTTAAATTTATTCTATTTTTTTTAGCTAAGGCTGTTTGGTTACGGCATTTTCTGTTTGGTATGTTGTTAAGGTAGTTGTGAACCAAAATATAGAATTTAAAAAAAAGATTCTTAACATACTTAATTATCATCTGATTACATGCGTGATGATACATGTTATAAAGTTCACTTTTATGAACTGAAAAAAAAATTAAGAAGTCAAACTTTGATATTGTAAATAAAGATATGATTCATTAAAGAAAAAGTTTTTCAAAGTATTGAATTTTTTTCATTTTTTAATTTATTTCGACGTATAAGGGCTCATTTTACTCGTTAAACAATTATCTAGAGATTCACCATGAAAA
>UCOM01004409.1:0-12511 GCA_900474385.1 Ormyrus pomaceus | reverse complement strand
ACTATTTATTCTTGTTCCTGACACCTTAAAATACAATTATAACCGATTTTTCGAACAACTCCAAAAATTACTATCACAATGTTTCCTCTAGGAGGAAGCAATAAGAGATGCAGTCCTTTTAAATAAAAATAATACACATAAGACATCCTTTTAATAACAAGTATTTTAATGGCAGTTTCTATGACACAGTTGAAATGGTTTTTGAGATATTTAAAAAAAATCTATTTGGGTAAACTTGAGGGGCGATTTTCAGCCCTTAAATGGTCGAATGGGCCGATAACATAAACATATGTCGAATATTTTTTGATGCTCTACAACATATCATAGAATGGAAGAAATCGTACGAGGTACACCTGAAAGACCTTCCTTGTAAGTCCTTTCATCAGTACAATATCCTTTTTGCTTCAATTCATTGCTTAATTTAATGAGATGTTGTTGGAATCAAGTCATTGAAACCCAGATTACCATTTATTTCGTTCGCTTTCTCATTATCTGGCTGACACACACTTAAAAACATTAGACCCAGTCCAAAATATGATTTCATCGCTTCAAAACCGACAATTGTTCTTCGCAGTTTATTAGACCCGATAGATGAATTATCAAGGTTCATTTGTTCTACTCAGCTTTCAGAAAAACATTTATATCACAGTTTTCTAAGATCTCAATCAAACTGAATAATATTATAATTCTTTGAACGACTTTTCTTTAACAATTGCATAATATGTCGCACTCATCGTAAGCGAAATTATCTAAGGAATTATGAGTCACTGGTAAACTGACCTCCTGCCGTGTATATTTTCGCTTCTCTTGCAATTAAGAGTTCACGGCAAATTGGCTACAGAAATGAGACCCAAATATCTTATGGAAAATCATAAGCCCTTTTTGAAGTACGTGGGAGATTTACTTGTCGGCCATGTAACACTTATTGTTGTAAACTGGTCTCCTGCCGTGTATATTTTCGCTGCTCTTGCGATTTAGAATTAACGGCAAATTATTTGGCGCCAGGAATGAGGAGCGGAACGCTCCACTTGTGATTTCGTTGAAATTGTTGAGTTTGTTAATGCGCGCGCACGCGCGCGTGTGTGTGTGTGCGAGCGTGCGGCCAGGCTAGTAAGTCGCGCTAGTCTGGCGCAGGAGCATTTAATGTATGTTTTTAACTATCTATGCCACTGTACTTTCGCAACAGGCATCTCTTTTTATGAGCACAGCTTATTTTAAAAGATAGATGATTTTTTTAATGTTTTTACTACATCTTCTATATTTATGTCTTTGATATTTATCTTAAGATCTATATATATCGTAATTGACTACATATTAATTACAGATAATTTACGGGGTTGTCATTATTCCTATCGTTATCCTGCTAACTTGATATCAAGTTGGCCGGACACTCCGTTTTTCCGGGAAGCTGATTTACGGCAAATTAATAAACTTCACGGATGATTTACGAATAATTTACGAAAAAGCGGAAAATTGAGGGAACCTGAATTCATGAATATCGACAGTGGTATTCCTGAACCTTTAACCTTAAAAGTGCCGGGAGTTGAACCTTTAAACCGTCCTTTAAAAGTGGCCAAATTTGTATCTTGTATCATGTATCAACTACACACAAAGTTGATGTCAGAGATCGAGCCTATATATATGCTTTCCGGAAGGATAAGGTAAAGAAAAAATGTTATATAGTAATAGTATATTACACACGTAGAGACGAAAGTCGATCTCCCCTCCTGGCGGAGTGATTGCCCCCCGAGACGAAGTCGAGGCTGGCAATGATATTGATATGTTGATAACGAGCGAAGGGTTTTTCAGCATTCGCTAACATTTACGACCCGAGCGAAGCGAGTGTTGTTGGTTAGCGGATGCTGAAAAGCCCGGAGCGAAAAAAGCAAAATTAGACTTTTACTATTTATATTATAACATGTATTTTATTATAACAAGAATCTTTGGAAGTATCAAAACTGATAGTATTATCTGCATAACTAAGCTTTTTTTCAACTCTAGTTTTAGAACTGTGCGCGTGGCGCGCCTTAACTTTGCTCATAATACATCAATGATTTAATAACGTTTAAAATTATTATTCTTTGATTAATATTTTGGAAAAGTTAACTAACTACTCTTTCAAAATTTAAAGAACATTTTGTTATTGGAATAATTTTAAAATATTATTTTGCACTTTAGAAATGTATTCATTATATAAATTCAAGACATTTTTCTTGTAACTTCATTAATCTTTAATAATTTAGTATCATATCTTATAGAACTTTTAACCTTAATATATAAGATTAGAAGTTTTAAATTAAATCAAAAAAACATTTTAGAGGCATTCGTAATATATGAACCAATCATATGCCATTTATCTTGGCCTCAAACATCCGGTCATGACTTTTTAGATGTTTAGGTTAGCAGGGTTAGTCTAGCAGGGAGGGAAGTTCTTATGTTTTCATTTATTTTTTGCTTTATTTTTTGGGGAGGGAATATGGACATTCGGCGTAGGTACACTCGGACGAAAGTCGAATTTTCGAGCAGGGTAGGCTGAAAAAATATTTACTAATCTTAAAATAATAATTAAAGTAATTTTATAGTATTTTTTTTGCAATACAAAATTTTAATAATTTTATAAATTACATTTTAAGCAGTTACTTTTTAAATTTTCTAAATTTGTGCATGCCAATTGTTATGTAGATTTTGGATAGTATAGCGAATCCAAAAAACAAATAAAAAAAAATTGATTTTTTTTCATAATTTTAGGTGTAAGACCCCCTTAAATACTTCTCCGGGTTATGTGGTTGTTGAGCGTTTGTATTTATTGTTTAAACAATTACTTGTAATCTTTAAATACTCCATCGGACTATGTGGTTGTCGGGCTTGCATATTAATTGTTTAAGGAATTATTTATAATCTAAATACTCCCCCAGGTCATATGGGTGTTGGACGCTTGTATTTATTGTTTAAATAATTATTAAAAATTATTAACTACTCTCCCGGATTATGTGGTTGTTCGGCGTTTGTATTTATTGTTCAAACAATTATTTATATTCTTTAAACACTGTCCTGGGTTAAGTGGTTATTGATCGTACGTATTTATAATTTGAAGATTTATCTAGGTCGCCGGTCATGACACCATATAGCGTCATCCCGGCGGTTTAAGAGTTAAATATTTCAAAAAAGTTTCTTATCCCGCGCATCCTGAACTTGGCTACACGGTGTCTCCAAGAATTTTGTCCAACAACCCTACAGAGCAATAAAACTTGGAACGTTGAATATAGTTATAAATATCGACAAATATATATTTTGAGTAATCTCAAAATGCACGTGAAAAAGGGTTGAATTGAACATTAAATAATTTATTTGTACCTTTTTTTACATGAAATGAATTTTGTACTTGTATGTATTTATACTGTAGGGGAAAAAACAGAAAAGAAACTTTTCATTTACTTTTTAATTCACTTTTTTACAAATTCCCCATAAGACGTAATGTAAATTTCCCAAAGGTTATGCCAATGTAGAGGTCGTTACCGGGTATAGTAACGTTTAATAAAATCCATTTTGTATACAAAATTACAACAAGTCTTGCAGTAATTGCAGAGTTAATTTATCTGCTTTTTATTATATTTTTTCGTTTAAAAATTATATGAAACAAAGGTTGTTAAAACATCATTAGTAAAATAATTATGTTAAAACTTACTGAAGTATGCTGAGCTGTTAACATTGTCAGTTTATTCAGCAGTAAGTTTTGTGTCAGTTTTGTCTCATCTTTTTGAACAATGTTTTCTATAGATTTTAGTGCAATGTCATCTGAACTTAATTCTGATGCTGACTGTAGCAATACTGACGATGGAATACGATGACGACTATTAGCTATCTGTTCGTTCAGATTCTCTAGAGATTCTAAAAAAATATTGTACAATTATAATTTGAAACTCGTCTAATTACAATCGAACTTGTAGATATGTTCACGTGATTGATTATTTACCAGCAATGAACACAATTACAGCATCCTTAATGCCACCGTCTTGAGAATATACTTTGTACTTTTTAAATTTGTTGTATGGTGTTTCAAAATGACGAATTTGACTTTCTTCAATACATTCATATGTTTCATCGTCGTATTTAACGTAAAGAAACATTTGATTAGCTAAAAAAAATATGCTAAAATGAAACCATTGTCTATAAATATTTGTTAAGGTAGTACTACTGTTATCTAGTAGAGCGAGTGTTTAGTTGCATTTGACTTCGGCAGATTTTTGATTTGGCAACGTCGCATAGATAGAATGACGGAAAGTATGTATACAGTAATATAAACTTCTGCTCTACACTTCTGCTTGTTTTGTGATCATCTGCGAAAAAAAATGAACTAAAACCATACCAATTCAACACAATTCAACTGATGGAAAAATGGTACCTAAAGTTTTCTTCATAAAAAATGAAAGAGTGACAGAGAAAGTTTTCAATAAAAGAAAACAGCAAGTAGATGTAGCAAAAAAGTTAAAGGCTTGTGTACGTTTTCAAAGCCCTAACCTAAAAGCTAATGCGACTCATAATTCTGCTTTCTCTGGTGAATTTTCCTCATCAATCAGTGAAGTTGCTGCATGTTGAAAAATAATAATGCTGCTACAGATATTGCTGCAACCTCTTCTACTGATGTTATTGACTTTGAAAATTTTCCTGTCGAAACAAATGTGCTATCGTAAATGCATCTCAAAATTGTTTTTGGGAGACATTACAGAAGAAAAACGATTTGGATTGGCATCAATATTTTACATAATGTGTCAACAATGCCATGTAAATACAGATGTAAGTACAGATACGAAACACAAAGCTCCTAATGAAAAATTTCACTATAATGTGAATACGGAAATTATCTTAGGTACGTAAGTTTCTATAAGTATATACAAATATTTAGAAGATCAAACATATCCACTCATTTATTGATATATTTTCAGGCGTTTTAAATCGAGGTATGGGTAATACCCATTTAAACATGGTACTGGCATCAGAAAAAATTCCAGAGTTGAATTGGAAAGTCTTTAAAGGCTCTTGAAAATGAATTAGGAAAAACTGTGGGAGAATACACTGAGAATTCAGCTGCATGGCTGCTGCAAAAGAAGAAAGGCGTCTAACCTTTGAAATTTAGACTTGATATAGAAGTTACTATAAGCTAGGAATGTATTAGAATATTCTATAGCAAGTGACTTTCTGAATTCTGATTCATTTTTGAGGTATTAATGTTTTTTGTTAATTCAGATTTAAAAATAAACAAGAAATACTTAATTTATTTCAGTGATAATAAGTTATTTGATGAAATCATTCACCAAAGAGCATTTTTTGATATATTTAGTAGTTGGAATACATTTTTTTTTCTAAACAAACTAAAATCTGTATATTTTGTTTTTAAATCCGTATTATAACATACTGTTTTAATGAATTAAGATTTTAAGGTGTATACTTCAGCATATTGAGAAAAACTGAATGAATTTAACTTGTATTATATTGTATGAATTTAACTTGTATTTACAGAGCAGAACAAATATTGTATTATATTTGTTGTACAAAAACAATTAAAAATATTGATTTACTAACAAATCTTCATTTTTTCCCTTTTTAGACCTCTCCATTTAACAACTAATATTATTTTTCCTGTTACGAGTGAAATGGATGTACAGAATGGCAATATTTCTGATACTATGATTGTCCGTACAGTTGGATCATTCGACATGGGATGATTTACGAGAGGCACCGGCAGAAGACTATAGAAAATGTTCCTTATTATTGTTTTAATGTACATGATAATTGTGACACATGGTGCAATTATCACAAGAATCCTGAAACTTATAAACATATTGTTATTAGAGATGGTTTCCAAGATGAACGTTTATTTGAAGCTTTAAAAAGTATTTTTAATAATTTAGCTACTAAAACCGATCATTTTATTGCTGGGGCATCGAGTAAACCTAACGAAGACCTTAATTTAATGATCGTTAGTAAAGCACCAAAGCCATACGCGGCGGTATGGCACATCTTCATCTGGCAGTGTTAGAGTAGCTTGTGCTATTAGCAAAACAAAATGAAGGAGAAAAATATGTCGCAGACATTGCTGCTCAACTACAATTATCTCCTAGTAAATATAAAAGTAAATATTGTGATACAGTTGATTTGCATAACAAAAAAATATATTTAAAATTAGTATTACTAGCGTCGAAATTACACCGTAGATTATTAGAAAAACATAGGACTGAATTGAAAAAAAAATTAAGGGATTGAAGGAAACACGTACAAAAGTGATTTAGGATAGCTTGGGCCTTTGAATGCGCAAATTGGTATCCCTTTTATTGATGAAAATATCAAACCTGCGTTTGTTATATTTAATTTAGAAATGAGCGATTTTAATGTAATATCTGATATTTTGCAGATTGCAGCGAAGTGCAATGAATTTGAGTTTTCCGTGTACATTAAAACAAACTCAAAAGTCTTGGAACAAGCCAGTATAGTACATGGCTTACGATTCATCGACGACGTTTTGCAATTTCACGAAAATCGTATAATCGCCTTCTCTTTATCAGAGGCAATAATATTAGGATTTTTCGAATTTCTCTATTTTCTTGAACGTAAATGTATATTAACAGCGCATAACTGTACTTTTGACTATCCAAGAATCATGAGAGCAGTCAAAAAAGTATTTATGACAGAGCATTTTAAATTTATTGTTGAAGGATTTTGCGACACATTACCTATAATAAGAAAAACTACAGGTAATACAAACCAGAAGAAGGTGCCAATAAATTAGAAAGTTTAGCTACTAATTTAGAAATTGACAGTACAAACGCGCACGATGCTATTGCCGACGTAAGAATGTTACACCAGATTTTATTAAAATTAAAAAAAACCGGCGATTTGTTAAAAAAACAATATTTTAGTTGGTTTGTGACAGAAAGCAAAATTAGTTTTACACAAAAACAGCCGAGTTCTCTCAAAAATTTAAAAAATTTGAAAGACTACTTCTGCAGGGATTAAGAAAAAAATTGTGTTAGCTAATATTACATTCGAGATTATTATTGAGTACAAAAAAAAAAAAAAAAAATGGTTGCAATGTAATAGCAAATCTATTAGGAAAATATGAAAATCATGCTATAAAAGTGACAAAAAATAAAAGTTTTAAAAAATTTATGTGATCTTTTAGAAAAGTTTCTTCAGTAAAATTTAAAATGATCATCAGTAGTTTGTATTCGTTGCCAAATTTGTATTCGCAAGGCAAATTTTATATTTTGTCGTTAATTTTGTATAGAAGTATAAGAAACTTTTATGTTTAACTTAGAATAGTTCTGTTTTATAATAAATTAATAATTTATGCATTATTATGTGTTTATTTTACCCTTAGAGTTAAAACTGATACCTAATACCGATAGTCCAACAAGAATGTGAGATTTTTAATAGCGCGCACATTTTAACCTCTTTTGCGACGTTGCCACATCGCATAAGTATATAGCTCGACACCCGTAAAATTGTATTTTCATTTATTTATTATTGCGGCCACAAGCTCCGAAGTCCTGCTTTGAAGCATTTACAATATTCCTTTATTTTATAACTAACAATCTGCAGAATTTTAGCAAATTCTGAACGGTCAGCTTTATGCAATTAAGAGTTTTAGAGAAAAGTGCGTATTTTTCGAAATTCAAATGTTTATAACTTTTTTCTCACGCTCCAAAACCTCGCCAAAATTTAATTAAGTCTTTTCTTAAATAATATCTACCAACACGCCAAATTTCAGAAGATTCTGAACGGTAAATCACTTTTCGGTAGTACTACCTTAAATCGGTTTTCACGGGTTTTCAGGTTTATTAAAAATTTCTACGTAAAAATCAAGGGATTGTGTTTTGACTAAACACAATCCCTTGATATTTACAATATCGAAATACTCAGGTATGCGCTTTATTCACTATTAGCTCTTTAGACTCGGATATTAAACTATTACTCAAGGGAAGAAGGTACCCAAATTAGACAGGAGGCCTAAAATTGATTAAAAATAATTTGTATACTCTCAGTAACACATATATTTATAAAAAGTATGAAAAAATGTGATGATATTTTTGCAGGAAGCAGGATAAGTAACGAATGCGTGGTTAAAATAAATTGCTTAGTCTTGAGTGTATAAAATATATTTAGTTTAATAAAACTTATGACGAGAGAATCTCGAGAGCGTGTACATCCTTCTTGTACAAAGGCGGAAGGACAAGTGAGGTGAGAGCGTTAGTGCTCGAACATTCGAAAAAGGCGGTTACAGTTCGAACTACATTTACATGTGTAGTTAATTGAAATGTAAACATTACTTCACGCCCCCTCAATTATTTTAAAATTGTACATAAAACTTAGATTTTTGTTTTACACTTAAACATTAATTCTTAATTCAATGATTTATACAAATTTACATTTAAATAAATAATAGTTTACTAACAATAAACATTTAGATAAAAATTACGCAAAACTACAAGTATAAAAAGAAAATCTACTTAGATGAACTTCTTTCTTGTTTCTTCAATCCTATTCCATTGATAAATTCTTCTAATTTCTTGTGAGTTGTGGCCTTCATCAGTGCGTCAGCCAGCATATGAGTCGATGGAACAAAATTGACTTCTATTTCTTGTTTGTCTATTTTCTCTCTGATGAAGTGGTGGCGTACGTTTATATGTTTGGTTCTAGCACTAAACTTTGCATTCTTACCCAAACTTATTGCCCCTTTGTTGTCACAGAATATAAGCAGAGGCAACTTAGTAGGGATTATTAAAAGTTCTTGAGCCAGTCGACTCAACCATAGTGCTTCCTGTGTGGCCGATGATAAAGATAAATATTCAGCCTCGGAGCTAGATAATGCGATAGTTGACTGCTTTCGACTGTTCCAGCTTATTGCACCTCCCTGTAATGAAAATACATATCCTGTTGTAGAACGTGGATCTTCAGCTTCAGTCGCCCAACTTGCATCGCAATATCCTATCAGATTCGATTCACCATCCTTTGAATACGTGAGCTTCAAATCCTTCGTTCCTTGGAGATACCGCAATATCCTTTTGACGGCATTCCAGTGTGACTCGTCGTAAGCTTGGTTGACTGCGAAGGTTAGATCCGGTCGTGTAGCCTGCACGAGTTATAATAGAGAGCCAACAGCGTTCTGGTAAGGTACTTGCAGTGGATTTAAGTCTGACTGAGGAGATGCAGCTGCAGTTAAGGTCGTATTTGGATCCATGGGTGTATTGCTGCTTCTGCATTCGTCCATTCCGAAGGTCTTGAGTAGCGAGTTTATATACTCCGTCTAATCCAATTGAATGGTGCCCTGATTTTTGTTGCAGCGTACATTTATGCCTAAGCATTTCTTAATTCGTCCCAGATCCTTAACTGTGCACATCTTGTCCAGTCCTTCCTTGAGTATCCTGACGAAGTCGACGCTGTTATTGAAAACAATAATGTCATCTACAAATAAGGCTATAATTATGCATTTGTTTGCAGTAAAATAGCTGTATATGCAAGAATCGTAGTTGCACTGGATCAGTCCCATCTTCTTCAGTGATTCGTCTAATTTGAGGTTCCAATTTCGGCTCCATTGTTTGAGACCGTAAATTGCTTTTTTTTAATAAACATGCCTTATGCTCTTGTTCTTTGACTAGAAAACCTTCTGGTTGTTGAAGATAAACAATTTCCGACATATCTCCATGAAGAAAGGCGGTTTCAACGTCGAGATGTTGTATGTCTAAACTTCTTTTTGCAGCATAAGCAAACAAGAGCCTGAGCGACGTAAACCTTACTACAGGTGAGTAGGTTTCTTCATAATTTACACCTTTGATTTGTGAAAAACCTCATGCTACTAGCCGGGCTTTATAACGAGTTTTTCCATCAGCTGAAATCTTTTTTTTGTATACCCATTTGCTGCCAACAACTGACTGGTCCGCAGGAAGATCGCACAGCTCTCAGGTATCGTTCTTCTGGATGGATGTAATCTCGCTTTCCATTGCCTGTTGCCACTGAGCTGCTTCAGGTCCTGATACAGCTTGAGTATAAGTCGTTGGTTCTTCTGACTCTGTGACTACAGAGTATAGTACATAGTCATCAAGATGTTTGGGTTTTACCCTTCTTCGCTGAGTTTTCCTTACAGGGCTAGTGACAAGTTCTTCGTCGGAGCTGCAGTTCCTGTCCCGTGATCTCGTCTTGGATATTGATCTGGTTGTAGATCGAGAAGCTTTTGCTTCTGCTTCTGACTGTTTATTGGAAGGTTTAGTAGTGTTTTCCTTGTTTCCGGATTGTTTTTCACGGATTTTCTTCTTTACAGCTTCAGTAGGACTCTTCTTCTGTGCATCTTCTTCTGTGCTATTTTTCCTTTTTCTAGGTTCAACAGGATCCAGCTGGACTGCAGGTAAGTTGCTAAAATTCTCTTCATGTTGAAGTTCATTTGAAGATTGATCAGGTCGATCTTCATTCAGATCAGTGTCATCCAAAGGTAAATATACAGACTTAGGTGAAAAGGTAGGATGCTCATTTTCTTCAAAAAATTCTACGTTGCTAGCTGAAAAGACCTTTTGTTCCTGATCACTCCATAATCTGTACCCCTTTTGGTTTGTACAGTATCCTAGCATAATTGCTGGCTTAGCCGTTGGTGAAATCTTGGATCTGAGATGCTGAGGCACATAAGCCATTGCCTTGCAACCGAAGACACGTAAGTTGCTGATGTTCGGCTTTATGCCTGTCCAAAGTTCCTCTGGAGTGAGACCTCCCAAGCATCTCTTAGGACTCCTGTTAGATAAATAGCAGACTGCCGAGGCAGCCTCAGCCCAAAACTTATTTGGTAGTTTGGATTCTGCGAGCATACACCTCGCCTTCTTTAGTAGAGTTCTATTAACTCTCTCCGCTCTTCCATTTTGCTGCGGATGCTATGGTATGGATGTTTCATGCTTAACTCCAAGTTTTTCTAGCGTGGATCTGAGGGTGGAGTTCACATACTCCCGCCCATTATCAGTCGTTATCCCCCAGTCGCTGGTACTTCATCCTTGTGTTTTAAGAAAAACACAAATATTTCTCTTGAGAAATCATCCAGGAATGTCAAGAAATATTTAGCCTTGCCAATAGATTCATATTCCACTTGGCATACATCACTGTGCACTAGGCTCAACTGGGATGAGGTACGTTTGTGGTTGATCCGGAACGGCTTATTGGTCAATTTGCCTGCTGCACATATCTCACACTTTCTGAGTTCATCATCCTTGAACTGTATACCAGTAGCGGCATTTCGGAGCTGCTTGAGATAGGCAGCATTCAAGTGAGCCATCCTTCTGTGCCACAATTCAATATCTTGCAGAGTTGTAGAGTGAAGGGCAACATTTGTTGTAGAAGTATCTGCTTTTCCTTTCCATGGATGCAGATTAACTTTGTACACATTGTTTGGGCATAATTTACCTTCTAAAACTTTAGTCCCTTTTGGATCTAACACTAAACATTGAGGTCCTTCAAAAATTACCTTGAGTCCTTTTCTAGTCATAGCACTTATTGACATCAAGTTTGAGGTTAAGTCTGGCGCATATAAAGCGTCTTGGATTACTAACTTGCTATTAATGTTTTCTGGTTGACTCAGCAGTACATCACCTTCTTCTTTTACTGGCATCTTAGTTTTATTAGCGACCGTAACCTGTGTGTTTGTCGGCTTGCGCATGTTTATCATGTTTTCCTTGCTGCCGCACATGTGTGTAGAGGCGCCGGAGTCCACTATCCATTCGCTGTCCCTTGCTGTGCTGGATGAATCCACTGCGAGCAATCCGATGTTAGCAGTCCTATGTCTTGAATTTGCCTCGACGAAAGCGGTGTCAATAGCAACAGTGTGCGTAACCGGTGCAGAGCACGAGGTTAAAAGCGCACACACTGTATCCTCGTTTTCGCTTTCATCGTTGTCTGCGGTCGCACATGCACTAAAGTTTCTTTTACTTGGCACTGGGCACTGATTTGCGAAATGACCGAGACGATTACAATTGTAACATCTTACCGTTGAATGTGAACTTCGCTTAGTCGGAGCGTGTCGCCCTCTACCTGATCTGCTGCTGTGTCGTGTGAACGTTGCTGCTTTCGCTGACTGAGCGGTTAGCCTTGGAACTTGTGTGTGGAGCCCACGCGCTTCAAAATGACTTGCGCTGTGGTCGCTTTCCGGTTCTTCTAGAAGCGTGAGCTTCACTAAATCTTCTGTAATCGCTTGACCGGAATTACTGAGCGCCATGATCATTGGCTTGTATGACGGCGAAAGTCCCGCTAACAAAAGTGCTCCTATGATTTCGGAAGATAACGTTGTACCAATGTCGGCGAGCTTTTTAGCTGGTGAAATGATGCGATATACATAGTCCTCCATGGACTTACAGTTCTCGAATTTTGTAGTTGTCACCTGCTTGAGCAAACTTACTTTTCTAGCCAGTCCTTGATCGTCATACGTTTTCGAAAGCCGCTCCCACATTTCGCTCGGAGTGGTCGCATTTTCGACGTGCGCGTATAT
>UCOM01004408.1:0-12536 GCA_900474385.1 Ormyrus pomaceus | reverse complement strand
AAATTAAATTTTATTTGTTGCTCGCAAAGAACCGGATAATTAGTTGCTTTACTTTAAATAAAAAGTGGCTCGCAACAGAGTAAAATATTAATTTATAAATAAGATAATTGTTTTACAATGCATTGAAAATTTATTGATTTTAAACAAATAAAATAACAAGTGAGTATGAAATTACAAAGAAAATTATTAAATTATAGTAGAAATGTTATACAGAAAATATAATGAACGTTGTTACATTTAAAAGGTAAGTAGTATTATTTTGAAACGAACAATGAAAGAAAGGTATAGTAATTATAGTTAATTACAACGTTTTTTATATCTGCTTTTTCACAATTAGCTTTCGTTTAAGTTAACTTTACTTATAAAATCACAGTATCAGATAAGGCTATATATTAATAGACAACTATATAACAGTAACACATTACTTTGAGATCATAGTATTAAGTAAAACTATAATATTAATATTAAGCTAAATAAAACAGTAATATTTTAAGTAACATTACTTAACATTACTTAATTGATGATGACCCTCAAATATTGTTACTAATTCTTGCATAGATGCTCTTTTAGTTGTATCGTACTCGAAGCATTTCTTCACTACCTCTTCTAAAAATGCAGGTATTGATTTTGTATCTGGTACAATTCTTTTTTGGAATAATTGTTGTAATTTATGGAAACCATCATAGCCTTTTAAATCCCAAACTTATTTTTGGCTGTAGAGTTCTATTAAGTGCAGGCGGTTGCCCAAATGTCATCTGTTTCCTTTGGTGCTGCAGAGTTCAAAATAATTGCTGGCGAAAGGAAATCGTTCGAAACAGAATCGTTCCTCGAATCGTGCCCTCCATTGTAGTATTTAAGCAGGTTTGCATGTCTTTACATTTAGAAAGTCCTAAGTCACAAACTTTAAGTAGTCCATGTTTATTGACAAGTATATTGGACGGTTTGATATCTCTATGAATTATAGGTTTTTTTTGAGCATGGATGAAATTTATAGCTACTGCTAATTGATAGCCATACGTATTTTTCTTAATATAATCAAGTTGGTATGCAGGCTCAAATTGGTATTCAAATATTATTTCGTTCAGACTTTTTGATTCGAAATATTCCATGACAATATGAAAGTTTGTTTTTGTAGAACAAATTGCCATAAGTTTACATGTCTAATTTTTTCTAAGATTTTAATTTCTCTCTACAATAATTTTTCGTATTTTTTGTTACTAATTGTTTTAACAGCTACTAATGTACCAACCCAACTGGCCTTTGAAACTATGCCTTGACTTCCACTTCCAATAATTGTTTTAGAAAAATCAAGATCTTCTTCTATTGAAGGAAGATTTAACTGCAAATCTGAAATATCCAATTTTTTTTTTCTCTGGTGGATCTTTCAAACTAATAATAGACCGTTTATCTAGTAGAAGTGATTCACAATTTGGAAATTTTAAAAGCGAATCACTGTCAATAGATTTAGAATTCCTTCCTTCTGAAGGCGATGACAAGTTTTCTTTTGTACTGTTGTTGAAAAGCTTTTTTATAGATTTTTCCTGTTGAAATGATGTATTGGGTTTCAAAGGCTTTTTGAAATATTCAATCTCCTGCACCGATGAGCTATTACAATCTAAACATATGTTCTTATTGAAGCTTATCGAAGTTGCCTAGATAAACTGCCAGAACTTTCATGTTTTTTTTTTTTTTTTGTAATTTTAACGTCTTCTGATGTATTATGAATAGTAGTATCATTTGAAAAAGAAACTTTGGAATCTTGCTTATTTGTAATCCTAGCATCAGACTTTACTGTAGACGATTTGCCATTATTCCCTTGTGATTCGTTACTTTTTATTGGAGATTTTTTAAATGTAGTTAAGAGGTACAAATTGAGTCTGTGACCTTTGTCTCGCATTTTTTTTACTAAATTCCCAGAAAGTGCACGGTCTACCTGTGTCATCTTTGAAAGACTCAATTATTTTGTCATCTCCATATCCTATATCTATTTTAGAATTACTGATAAAACTAGTTGTACTATCATTTGAAAACAAATTCAAAATTTTAGTCTTTAAGTTTTCAAAACTATAACCTTTATGTAAATTGAGTTCCATTTTCTTTTTTTGTGCAGTAGCTGTTAAAGACTTAAACTTTTCTTCTGTATTTATTCTACGTTTCCATGTCAAATAAATTACCCTTCTGGTGTATGTATTTTCTTTCAAACTAGTAAAATCTGCTTATTTACCCTAAAATAAACACGTTATCAATCCAAAAAATATATTCAAGCTGCTCGCATGTGCTTTGCGCTTCGAAGCAGCTACCTCTCTTGCTGCGCGGTAGGTGGCACTTACGCCCTTCCGTAGTTTCGGGAAGGAGCAGACGCTCGCACACGCACTACTCCATGAGAGGATCGGTTGTGAGGATCGAGACTCCTCGTTTCGGTTACTTCTTTCAGGCGGCACACTTAGACAGTCGTAATCGACGGCATTTTGAATCGGGACACACGCCAGCACACGTAGTTTCTCGGATCACGACCCGAGGCGGACTCGCTGGCTCTGGCTCTGGCGGCTCCTTTTATAGGGGCCGCGCATGCGCAAACGGTGAGACCGGCGCCGGAACGGCCGGCGTCCTCTAGTCTTAAAGCTGACTCGGAATTGAGCGGCGAAGAGCGAGTTGGACAAATTCCCAGTTTCTAGATGGCGCAAACGTCGCAGATGACTGGAAATTTGTCCACCATCTTTATCGACCGAGAGCAAACAAATCATGCTAACATTGAATAGAGGTTGCGGAACGGAATCCGGACTGCTCGCGCGTTTAGGCTATTCGTCGTCACAAATTTATTTTTCTTATTTTATTATTTTATATAATTTAAAATAAGTTCAACATTTTTAAATATTTGCTTAAATAATTTAATGTATAACAGTTATTTAAATAAATCTAAAGTATGTTAAAAAATATCTCTTTAGTTGAATTGTTTAATGTTTTATTCATTGATTAAATTTGTATTAAGTGCATAATTTTGTGCTTAATTACGTAATTAATAACGTAGGAAAACGGTCGATAACATCAGGTTATCAATCACGTTATTAATTACGTAAATAAGCACAGGATTGTTTTCAGTAGGGGTGAATATACTAGCATCCTTATAAATCAAATTGCATGTGTATGTAACTTTAGTAAAGTAGATGACATAATGTACACTGTGCTGTATCCAATTTATTGCACTATTAAAAAATATTAGATTTGTACGTTTGAGCAATATTAAAATATGTATGACTTAAATATTTTTATATTAATTTAAGGCAATTATGTATTTTAATTAATATCAAGAATACATATTTTGTACGTTTTATGAAATAAAGCATTTGAAAATATATTTTATTTGTCTTATTTTTCCGTTAAAGTGGTTTGTCCAATTAGATTTTGTAATTTTATATTAATAAATTATTTAAATTGATTACATTAACGTCAACAATTATTAATTTAAAATGATAATAATTACTTTAAATAAATAGTCAATAGTAAATCTGAGAGTCACATGAGACTCAGGTGAGAGTTACATGAGACTCACCTGAGAATCACGTGAGAATTTGGCATGAGATTCACATGAGAATCGGGTGAGATTCAAGTGATTCTCATATGAGTTATTTTAGCCGGGACTTAAACTCCAAACCCTGAAATTCTATACCCTACACAGACAAATTTTTGGAATACTGAAGTCCCCAAGATATTCGGATTGAATATCATTCTGTAGATGGTATTATTTTTACAACAGCTTTGAACTCAAAGATGTCAAAAATGGTAATAATAGGTTTCTAATATTCCCAGTTATAATGGTATCCTAAGACTCAATTTTCTAAATTCAAGTCCATCTCTTATTAACACCGAGAATCTCGGTGTTTGCGTAACTCGATTTTGGGAACTCCAGGCGCCCAACTCGGTATTGTTGTATCGAGATGACTCGATAGATTCCGCTTTTCCGCTTCCAACGGGTTTATTCGGTGTTACATTGTTTAATTCAGGCGCGCATCTCATGCAGACTTAATCCTATGTCTTTATCTTATGATTGGCGACTTAGTACCGGAAAACAATGAATACTGGAAATTATATTTAGTATTAAGGAAAATTGTAGGTATTTTATTATCGCCAAGATTTGTACAATCTGACGTTAGTTTATTAAAATACCTTGTGAAAGAACCTAATAAGAGCATATAACGAAATGTTTATCAAATTGTTTGGTCCATTCAAACCAAAGATGCAGTTTATGGTGCATGTACCAGAAATCGTGCTAGATTTTGGACCAACGATTCATTTTTGATGCAAGCCTTTTGAAAGAAAAAATAAACAGCTAAAAGAGATAGCCACGAGTATATCTTCTCGTAAGAACCTTCGAAAAACTATTTGCAAAAAAATGCATTATAGCAATGTTATTTAAAAGAACAGTGTAAAAACAGTAATATTTCTCTAGGTACCGTTGATATTAATTCTGATATTGAAATTAAAAAATTAATTCCATATGTTTCATTCGCAATATCATATAAATTTGTTAAGATATGCGGCAAACATTATTCAAAAGATACAGATATCGTAAAAAAAATTGCTGATGGTGGGCCAATATTTGGTAAAATAAAAAAGATTTTAGAGGTTTCGAAAATGTGTAAGGGAAGAGGTTCGGTTGTAGGCATGGTTTGGTTGTGGACACCCCTGTGTTTCTGTTGACACAAAGCATGAGGTTTTTCTGACAAATGTCGTTTATCTATTCTAGCAGCACGTCTTTTTATGCGAAATATCGAAGCGAACAAACGCGTCTGCTTTATGTTGTGAGCGAATTAATTCTTGTGTGCTTAAAAAAAATCGCCAAAATTTATTTAAACTTTTTCAACTGTATTACAAATCAAAGTGAATCAATACAGGTGAGTGTAATGCATATTTATTGAGTAGGAATTGATTCCTACTTTGTGATGCAATATCGATTGCAACCAATATGTTGACACGAACAATTTTTTTCACCACTTCTCAAGATGGTTGGCAAATTCGGTTGTGGGCATCGAAATCAGTTCGGTTGTGGGCACCCGTTTTCTTTTTTTGAAAAATGGTGGAATATCGTCGTTGATTAAACTTAACCACTTAGTAAGCAATAGCTGATGAAATATACGTATGTTGATAATTTTTTATTTTTCGAAGACATCGAAAACAGCGAAGATGGTGCTTTATTGGATTTTCTTCGAGTCTGTAACAAGCGCGTGCCATCGAATCAGGTCTTCTCGACAGCCCAGGAGAACGAATTGGTCACATACATTTTGAAATGCTCCGCTCACTACTACGGACTCAGCATAAATGAGTTGCGCGAGTTGGCATATCAGTTTGCAGCGAAGCTTGGCGTTGATTTTCCAAACAGTTGGAATGAGGATCAGAAAGCGGGCATGGAATAGTACAAAAAATTCATGCGCCGACACACTCAACTGTCTTTACGCACCCCGGAGCAAACATCATTGAATCGCGTAAAGGCTTTCTGCAAAACCAAGGTGTAAAAGTTTTTCGACCAACTCGGCGCGATGTACGATGAGCATCATTTTCCGGCTACGCACGTCTGCAATATGGATGAATCGGGGTTTTCTACCGTTCCAACGAAAATTGGCCGAGTTGGTAAAGTAGAGGCCGCTGAACGAGGCATCATGATTACCATGGCGTTGACAGTCGACGCTAATGGAAACAGTTTGCCGCCGTTTTTCTTGTATCCAAGAAAAAAAATGCAAAACTGCTATTTTAATAATGCTTCTTCGGATACGGCTGCTTTTGCAAATGGCTCTGGATGGATGGATTAAGCGACATTCATTCGCTACACGCGGCATTTCATCGCGTTTGCCAAGCCAACGACAGCTTCTCCTGTTTTGTTGCCTCTGGATAATCACGCCAGCCATCTGTCGGTAGAAGCGCTAGACTTGGCCGTCATGAATGGCGTGCACATACTTTCGTTTCCACCGCATTACAGCCACCGGCTTCAGCCTTTGGATGTTTCTGTGTTTGGACCGGTGAAGACTTATTTCAAGTCACAGTGTATGGCTTGGCAAAAGAACAATGCCAATAAGGGCTTGGAAATACGTCACCTGGCCGGCTTGATCTGCAAAGCGCTTGATCTGGCGTTGACACCGAAGACAATCAAGTCTGGTTTCCGCGCAACAGGTATCATGCCATTCGATCCAGACATTTTCAGTGAAGCTGATTATGTTGAAGCCGTTGGACAAACGCCAGAGCCGTTAACTCCAGAGCCATCTACATCGGGTTCTCGTGCTATGTCAGTGAGCAATCTTTCGATTTTGGATGACATCGGTCCATTGCGCGGTGTGACGCTAAAGAAGCCATTGAATTGCGGGCGCAAACCAATGGAGAGCTCAATGCTGACTTTTTCGGACATTCTTTCCGGTTTAAAGAAGAAAGCAGCTGAGCGGAATGCTAAACAAGCGACCAATGACGCCAAGGAAGCGACAGCAGTTAAGCACGCCAAACCAACTCCAGCCATGCGCGCCATACCAACTCCAGCCAAGCGCGCCAATCCATCTCCAGCTAAGTGGGCCAAACCAACTTCAGCCAAGCGCGCCAATCCAACTCCAGCCAAACCACCAGTTAAGCGCGCCAAGCCAAACGACTCTTCGCCATCTGACGACGATGTGGACTTCTGCCACATTTGTTTGGAGCTTTTGCCACGCAAATTGACGGACGCCAATTCCATCAAATGTAACGAATGCGATCGGCCCGTCCATCTAAAATGTGCAGGCATGCGCGCCAACTACTTCACTTGCAAACATTGTGTTTCAGACAAAGAATGATGTCACAAATTTCTAAAATGTTGTTTTCAAATAGTTTGTTCTAAAATGTTAAATAGTTGTTCTAAAATGTTCTTGTAAAATAGTCTGCTTCTAAAATGAATAAAATTTGATTTTTTCTATATTCTTGGTGATTTTTCTTCATGTTTTCCTTTTTTCAGCAGATTTTGCAAGGGTGTCCACAACCAAAACAAAAAAAATTTTTGCCAAAAATGACCACTTCACAAAATTTTGAAAAAAATTTTTCTATTTGACGGAATCGGTTTTATTTCTTCATTAGTAGTTAGCTAATGTCTCCAGCTTTCCATAGATATCTAAATGTCCGAAAAATATGCACTTCATGAAAAGTTACGAGCCAAAAAGAAAAGGGTGTCCACAACCGACACCTTTCCCCTACTTTTTAGTTAATGAAATTACTTGTATTTATTTTAAAGAACACTACTATTACTCTTATAAAGTTATAATAAACGAAACTCAATCTTTTGAATTATTAGATTCTGAATATATGTCTAAAATAGATCCTTGTTTATTAATATCCTTAAAAAATGATTTATATATAATGACAAGACACGATGTTTAAATAAATTTCGTTTATTTGTATATTAAAATTAAATTTTATAATTTATTCAATATAAGTTTTATTTTATTATATTTTTTTAGAAAAATGTTTAACTTAATAAAAAATATTATCAAAACTACTAATAATACTAATTTATTGAATGCCCTGATTTTTGAAAATAATTAAATGTACACAATAAAAGAATAATAAATTTTAATAATAGAGATGCTTCGTACAGAAATTAAGAATTCTGTGTTGAGCAGAAACAACCGAGAACTTCGGTCTTTTGGAACTCTGGGTTGGGGCCCTGAGCCTCCCAACGCTATGTTCCCGCGACACCAACTCGAGGCTATTGAATATCCGCGTATTTCAGTGTTCCCTTTACACCGACTTGATTTTGTCATAAGACCATTGTCACGCCTTGCTTAAGGCGTGGACTTTAGAAAAGTAAGTTGAGTGCTGGAATGGCGAATGTGTGCGTGTAAGTGTTACATCCTTTCCAATTTCCCTTTGATCTCCTAATGCCGATTCCTTGTTCAAGTGCATAAGTGAGTTTAGTGTGTTGAGTTAAGTATATTGAACTGGCGCCAGCGAGTCGCACCTGGGCGAGACAGCGATTCCCCCAACAATTAGAGCGCGGATTCAGCCCTATATATTGGCAGTGAATCCGGCATCGGTACAATTCGATTTTTTTACTATTGTACGCGATGTATTCCGCTAGCACTCTCGATCGGTGCCTATACTCTGTGCGCGTCCGTATTTCTGTATTTGAATCTATTCTAACAAATGTCTTTATTAGAAGCTGTGTTCCTTGTAGCGTTGTCTATTTGTATTTTAATATTTTTTTGTGTTAACGTTAAGTATTGTTTCAAATAAAGCTTCGGTACGTTGAAAGCATTCCACTCGCGTTCAGTTCATTCAAATATCCGCGCCTGCTCCCGTTTCTGCCAAGCAGCAGTGCCAAGCAGCCGAGTCAAGCAGAGCCAAAGGCCGTCAAGAACCGCAGTCAATCCAAAGAAATAAAACCAGGTAAACTTCTATTTTATTAACACAATTTGCATGCTAACTTTCTCCTCATGCCCGCGGCATATTTATTAAATTATTTAGCCGGAAACGAGGCAACGCGCGATATTAGTTTATTTGTCCGCGTTTAGTCAAAGTTAACTCTGTACGACGTAACACCATTATTATTAGAAACGCTATTTTTCCATTTAGAAACAAGCTAATACCAAATTTGCCATTAAGAATCACCGAGTTTTTCGGTATTCAAGAGTTACAAAAGTTGGTTTCTCTGTATTCCAAATATTTTTCTGTGTATATAAACCGCCTTTGAAACCCTATTTGAACCATAAACCCTCAACACCTACAATCTTAAAAATGGAACCCTTAAATCCCAAGTTCTGAAACTTAAAACCTTAAAATTTTAACTCTTACACTTAAACCCTATATCATTGAACCTTAAACCTTCGAACCTTAAAACCCTTAAACCGCCAATTTTTAATCCTTAAACCCTCAAACGGCTACGGTTTAAAAGTTTAGTGCTTTAGAGTTTATGATTTAAGGATTTAGAGTTGAAACGTTTACGGTTTAACGTTTTAAGGTTTGATGCTTTACGGTTTAAAGGTATAGGGTTCATAGATTCAGGGTATTTGGATCTACTGTTTAAAAGTTTAGTGTTTAAGGTTTTAAAGGTTTAAAATTTAAGTTTTCTGAAAACTTTAGTGTTTAGGAGTTTGGCGTAAACTCCAGAATGAACCGATAAATGAATTTTCATCTAACAGTGCTCAAAATCTTTGGTTTCTATGCCATTTAGGGCTGATGCATTTTTTTTTTTTTTTTTTTTTTTGTTAAATTTTTTTGGTTTAGTATTTTTAAATTAAGAAAAGTTAAGAAAATTAAGAAAATTAGTTAAAAATCTACCAATATTTCTCAGTTTTTCATAATTTAGAAATACTAAACCAAAAAAAAATTCACAAAAAAATGCATCAGCTTTAAATGACATCAAAGACAAAACTTTTAAGCCCTGTTAGATGACAATTCATCTATCGGTTCAGTCTGCAGTTTACGCCAAAAAAAAAAATTTAAAATGTCCTATATTTTTGATAGATATTTATTTTTGATATATATTTTAAAAAGAAACTATAATCATACAGATTTTTTTCAGATCTTTTTATTGGAGGGAAAAATCAGTACATAACCCCCTTGAGCAAGCTATATTTATTTAATCCTTTCGCACACCGTTCCGAATCTACATAAAACTTGTCCCACACCTTACTCTTAAACTCTTTCAAAACTTTTATAAATACATATCTGCTTTAGTTAACTAATAAGTAAAGCAAAACTTTAGTATGAGTCACTTTTCACTAAATTTAAATAATTTCATAATGTTTAATTTAATAATTTGAATATTTACTTTTAATACTAACTTAAATGTTGTAATTTCATGTTAAAAATACTTATAAACAATTTTTTTTAGATGCAGGTCTTAAGATAGTTGGCACACTAATTCCCAAATCCTGCATGAATTCACTTCGCGAAGCATTATCTATTGATGCCGAAAAAGTAGAAGAACATATTTTTTAACCTAGTTATGTCAAGTGAGTAAATTATCTGAAAATTAAATTATCTTTTACCTTTCTAAAGATACTCAATTTAGGTTATTTTCATTTTTCAGCTTAATTTATTTATTTGAAGAAGTAACCATCTTTCTACAACTCGAAATTAATTAGAAAATATATCGTACTGAGATTTTGGAATGCATTTATTTACTTATATGAAGAATATGTGAACAAACGTATAATTTGTAATTTTTTCTTTTTTGAAATCAGTAATCAACAAGTTAAGTGTGAAAGTCAAATATATAAACAAAATTAATTATTTGTTACAAGATGTAATGCTTTGTTAATATTTTATAAAATTAAAATAAAACTTACATATTTACAATCAAGCAACAAATAAAAAAAGATAATCTTCTGTTATGCTTATCCCAGGAAAACAACCGACCTATTGTTTTCTTGCTATAACCTGCGTACTATTTCATCGATGAATGTAACGAATTTTTGTTGTGCTCTCGTTATATTGTAAATAGTACATTGTGCAACTACTGCGTAAAGCTCATTTTCCTCGGGTGACAATGCTCACACTCGTGCATACGTGTACGTGTACGTACTAGTTACACATTCTATATTTTTTTAAACAAATTGCGTAAGATTGTAAACTGATGTAACCCCCCAGTTTTCGGTGATTTTTAAAGTAATAATTTAAATCTAAAACTGTTTCGCGTCGCACCTAATTAGCTTAGAACGCCAGATTTCGAGAAGTGAAACAAATATTCCTTTCAATAAACTAGAGTCACTTTAGTGTGCTTCGCACGCGCTACATTTTTTTCTATCTTCGGTGTATTTGAAATTACTATTTAATAATTCATTATTTGTAATTAATATTTTTGATGTTTGTATGTAAATAACACAAACTGATTTCAAGAAATTATTATGTTATTGGAATAAATAAATGCAAATTATCAGTTCTTTATAAACGTAGTTTTTAACTTGTAAGTTTTCTCTTTGATGATCACCTAAATAAATTTTTAATGAATCCCAAGATCGAACTCTAGACATTGTTACATATAATTGGCCATGATGAAAAAAAATCTCTTCAAAGGTCGATGGCGAGTTTTAAAATATTTGACATTACGATTTATTAAGTCATTGTAGAAGTCAACTTAACAGGAAACTATCTTCTTTTAAAAGAAAAGTGTATTCGATGTTGCAGTATAATGTAATACGATTTAAAAATACAATATCATTAGCTTTATCTCCCGTAAAAATTTTGCATTTCAATAAATGATTAGAAAGATCTATTACACGCAATCAAGTACTGTTACAAAAGCCTTTATTAATATTTATATTTCTGATAAGCATTACAATACAATTTTTGTTTAATCTTAATTCGTAGAGAGACAAATTGGATGGATTTAAATTCAAATATTCTGTTAAAATTATTTAATCTAATTCTCTTTTATTACAATTTTCAATACTGTCATTGTCAGTATAAACATGTTCTGTATTGATGTCTAAAAGATCTTGTTTATTGATTTCATCAACGTCAATATTTGGCGCGGATAAAATAGCATATTTCCTCATTTCTTCAAAATGATTGATTATGTTATTATTGAGCTCCATAATACAACGTTCCATCACCAACTAATAGCAAAAAATTTGCAAAATCGACTTTATTTGGTAAAACTCTCATATTAGCCGTAAGATTATATGTTGTACAGTGTTTTCATGAATCGCTATATTTAATCGACTTACTGTTTCACTTCTTATTCCTCTGACTTTAGCAGAAAGAAGTTATCTAAAGTCACCACTTAAAATAATAATTTTACCACCAAAAGGTAAATCATTGTTCATGATTGATTTTAATGTTTTATTAACTATTAACTATTTCTAAGGTATATTTGGTCATTACAGGTGCATCGTCCCAAATAATACTTTAATTTCTCTTAGAAACGTGTCTTTTTTAGACTGTACCCAGATAAAAAAATAGCGATAATTACATATCTTGCAATTATCGCGTAATAATTGCGCGATTTTTACGTCATGTAATCAGATGTTTTCCTACGTAATAATCGCGAGATTTTTCTAAAATTAAGTTGAATAAAATCATATTTAATATAAAATATAATGCTATTTAAGAGGTAAAGTAAATTTATATAATTTTCCATTCAAATAAAACTCTTGCTTTTGGACTGCTGCCATATAACAAAGTTCATGATCCCTTCAAAATTAAAAAGTAAAATTATAAGATTTTTTTTTATTAAAAAAGCGCAAGGGAAATTGTCTTTAAATTATACCTGTTAAACAAGCCATGCATTGAAGTAAATCCAAAACAAAAATTACCTTTAAAAAAGTAAAATTTAAGCAAGTATGAGTATATACATATAGATAGTATCTTACAATGAGCTTCTTTCATTTATCTCCTTTCTCATTATACTCTACAGCCTGTCTCATAATCGGTTTAGAAGCTCTCGACAGTGGATAGAGGAGACAATTCTAAGACATACGCATCTTCGAGTTTCTTCGATCCGACGTCTACATCCGGAGATATCGGCGATTGAAAATTGGGCTATTCAACCAATGAGCGCGCGGATACGGAGGAGAGTGGCCGCCGCA
>UCOM01004407.1:0-12644 GCA_900474385.1 Ormyrus pomaceus | reverse complement strand
AAAAAAGAAGTTCGTAAAAAAATTAGGGGCCCTGCTGTATTCTCATTATTTGAAGCTATTACTTCAAGAAAAAGATTAGATCAACAGTGTGCTTTAAAAAAAAAAATTAATTTATCTACTACCCAAAAGTTAAAAGTTTCCAGGATTTGCTCATATAGTATATTACAATTCTCTATATATTTGTTGTAAAAACAGTGTAAACTGATTTACAGATAAAGAAATAAATAAACAAAATATTTTTCTATTGTCAAAAATGCATTTTGTTAATTATTCAACTTAAGTAAAACAAAAATTTTTAATTAAAATATTTATTGTACTGCAATTCACTTTTTATAAACACCAATAAAATAAATAATTGATCTATAATTAAAAAATAAAAATATAAAACACAATGCTTTCAGTTAAAAATGGTTGTTGAATGCTGTAAGTAGTTCAAACAAGGTAGAACACAGCAAAAGTGGAACACAGCAAAGGTGGCTTCAATTTTAGTGATTACCTCCGAACTAGTCTTAAAAAATCCTAGTTTCGTTAAAACGTGAAAAAAATTGCCATTCTTATTGCTTGTGTGTTCTTATTGTTTGTCTGCTCTTAGTGCACATGCGCAGAAGCATGTTTACAAAGTTTATGGCTAATATTTCTTTAATTTGATCGTTTGCTTATATTTATAATGACAGAATTAGAATCTCCACTAAAAAATCTTCAATTTGGTATATGATTTTATAAAAATGAATTATTTATAATGGAATAAATACAAAATGAATGTTTTTTCACATAAGGTTACATGTTAAAATACACATTTTATAAACCTTGATTTCTCTAAAATTTAGTCGTTGACCTTGCATTTTCTCAACATAAATAAAAAGTCTAGTGTTCAAAAAATATTTTTGTGAAGTTTCAGATATTTTCAATTATTTATAAAAACTCGACGAAGCCACCTTAAGTACTTCTATAGAAGATACGACTTTTGTTTTAAAGTTTAAATTAATATAAAGTTATTTTAATAAAACAATTTTAACTAACAGTTAAAATAGTAAAATAAATTTTTTATAATTTTGATTTAAATGTTTTAAGTTGTAAATATATATTTATAGGTTTATTAGAAAAATTGTTTAATGAGGTAGCACGTCTCATTTTTAGCTTGGTGATCCTTAGTTTTTTAAACCCAGAAAAGAATTATATAATTGATTTTATTATGAAAAAAGAACATGCAGTATGAAAGTTTAAATAATTTAAAATTGAATAAAGGGTTCAAATTAAATTTTATAATGCAGCTACTTTTGAGCCAATTTAGGAAAATCGATCAAAAAATCAATATAGAGGAGTAGTGTTGCAAAAGAATAAGTGCAAAACTGTCTGTTTTTTTTTCTTGCTTAAATTGAAACTATATTTTCTTATTCTATTATGATACTCATTTTACATAAATGAGTTGTTTAATAATATTGTTTGGATGTTAAAAAAATATTTAAATTAGGCAATATTTTAACTCTTTTTCTAAATGCAAAAAATATATTAAACAGATAATTAAGGTTTTATAGACTAAGACAGTATAAAAAACATGGAAATTTTTTAATAAACTTAAAAAATTTTCTCTGAATATAAATATAATTTATTAAAATAGTAAATTTGTACATTGTCTATAAATTGAATATGAAAATGGAGTTACAGGTATTTTTAATCATTTAAGTTTTTCCAAAAAGATTTTTAATAAAACTTATATGTATTAGTAAAGTATTTATTATATCAAAAAAAATTGTTATAAAAGGGATGAGAGATGCCAACTATTCCAGATTCCTAAGTTGTCAATTTAATTCTATAATTTTTAATTTATTAGTTTTTTTTTCTACTTTTTCTATTAGTTTTCTATTAGTTTCTATTAGTTTTTTTTCTACTTTTAATACCTTTTGTTGTTTTTATCTATAAGAGAATAACATAAGAGAAATTTAAAAAAATTTTAAAACAAAATTGAAAAATTTAGAAAATTGTAATATAGTCTGCATTTTAGTAATTTTGTTTAATCATTTTATTTATACTTTTAATAAAAAGAATTGTTAATCAGACAATTTTTTTTTATGATCAAATAAGACATAGTACATAAACAGATGATAATTATGCAATCAATGAACAATGAGCAAACAAAATCATAAATTTGATTTTGATAAAGAGTTTATATTAGACAGAGAAAATAACAACATTTGAAAACTATTTCTGAAATACCACGTATTAATTTACAAGAAAATCTTGCCAATAAAAAAAGAAGACTTTTAATAAAATGATTTGTTACTATCTATTTATACGTTATTGTTGAACAGCTTGACAATATTGAAATTGTAATATGTAACTGTGTACCTTGAGTTTTTAATCCTTCAGTTTCTTTATTAATAAGTTTTTGTTTTAAATCTAAATTAATAGATTTCAGATAATTCTGCATGTATCTATATAACACATACAGTCATTTCATAATGATCACAGTAATATTTGAGACTGATAAATGCAATGTTGACCATTTTTTTGTAGATACACATTCTTGTATTTGAACTTTGTAATTTGACGTGTATTAAATATAAAATAAAGATAAAAGCTTCTTTGTAATTTAATTAATTAAAAATAATACATTTTTGTTTAATTGCCCAAACTTGAAAATGAAAAGGATGACAAAATAATCATCAAAATGTCATCAATAATGAACCCTGTTTGTCTTAATTTTAAATACCTACAGTATAAGTGCCTTCAATATAGAAATAAAAAAATTATCAAGTTCACATTATTAATTTAATCCTTTGAGGGTTAATACGGATCGATTTGGACAAGAATAGTAATTTTCCAAACTCTTTTTTATATCGTTGAAGCGATGGTGTCAGATTTATATGAATAAAGCCTACTTATGTATATAGACTAATTAGTCCATTGAATTAATAAATACAAATACAAACTATATTTTTACAATTTAAAGGTTGTTATATTAATATATTTTTCCAAACTAAAATCATAATTATTTATATTAGTAGTTTATCAAAGAACATGTCACTTTTAAAACTAAAAATTTATTGAAAATTATTGAAGACTTCTATCTTTATGAAATTTGACCAAAAAAAATCATCAATATTTTTTGCTGTAATATATACCTTAAAACTGCTAGTCATTTTAGGAATAATAAAAAGTATTTTAAAAAAAAATATAATAACCCAACATCAGATAATTCAGTCACTTAAATAAGATACTTATGTTTAACAATTTAAATAAAAATATTAATCTAGATATATCGCAAACGCAATCTATAAAACTTCTTTTATCAAAAACCAAAGTTTATTTTCGTTAAATTTATATACATACTGATTACAATGAAAATTTAAGGAATAAAACAACCAAATTTAAAAAAAGGATATTCATAAAAAAACGATATAAAATTTCAACTATAAATTTCTGTGTAATGTCTTAAACGACAATAAAATTATAATATAACATATAACATAAAATATAAATATCAACTTTACTAAATCAGTTTGTACTTACATTTTACAAATGATTAAAATTAAAAATCAAAAGTTATACCTTTATTATATGGAATTTGGTAAAAATAAATATATGGTTGATTAATTTATGCTTTCTTTTCAATGATTACTTATGAGCAATAAAATGTATATGATTCAACTTATTTTTATTTTTGAAAAAAAAAAATTAAATTTTGATCCTATATTAATATAATTACATGTTTTTCAATTAATATTTGTTTAAAATAAAATATTAATTTTAAAGTATTTTTTATAAAATTAAAAAATTGTATTATTAATAAAAACATTGTTTATTAAGAGAATTGGGAAAGCAAAGTGAAACTAGAAAAGTGTCACACAAAATAATAGAAAAACTCATTAAATTTATCCATAAAACTATATAGATTTAAAGATATATAACTTACTTACAAGCTGAGTTCGGATTAAGCTGAACACCGAGCACATTTTGGAAAACGAAGCTCAAGAATCTCACTTTTTCACTTATACAGTTTTAATTTCATAAACATTAATTAAAATAACATATTATTAATAAACAAAAATTACAAAAAAATATGTGTGAAACATTTAAACAAAATAGCTAAAAAAATTTTATTTATATTAACACAAAGTATTTGGTATAAAATATTATTTGTTTTTAAAAATAAATTTATAAACAATTTTTTGTGACACTTGCATCATTACAGAACACTAACACTGTAAACTTAATTGTAGATAGTTTAAACAAATGATCACATGAAGCCAATTTTTTCTTAATAAAAGATCTTATATTTGTCGATATTTTACCCTCCGAAAGAAGAACTTTTTCAAGATAAATTGTAAAACAATTAATAAATTTCATTCATTTGAAAATTTAATGCACTTAATCACTGATATCAATTGTTGCACACTTCAATTTAGTATTGTTTTAACAAAATTTTTCTCTGTAATTTTGTAAAATTTGAAAAACGAAATTATTTTAAATATGATTACACTGCAAAAGAACACTGTATCTAAAATACACGATCTACTCTTAACAACGTCAGTTGTGAAACTGAGCATCAAGGATAAAAGGAATGCAGCAGCGTCTCCTTCAAAGTTTGAGAAAATTGTCGAGTGATGTTTCTTAATGATACTAGATGCCTCTACTGCAGTTATTTCTCAGTACCAACCTTAGTACAGAACTTAACACATCATTGACCAGTCTTGTAACTTTTCAAGTTAATTCTAAAAGATAATTACTGAATTGCTTTTTACTGAATATTTTTTTTTAATTCAATAAAATAAAATAATATTTACGACGATTTACAGAAATATTAATAATTTATTTTTATTTTTTATTCATTAAATTATCAGTAAAATAAATTTAGTATTAAGAATTTAAGATTAAATCCATGTAAGGACTTTTCTGTATTGGGGTGTTTCTACAATGCATCGAGTTCAATTGTTCCATCAGTTATTCCGTTCAGTTCTATACAGTTCCGTGTTCACGTGTGCTTCAGTTTCCACAGTTCTCCTATAATAAACACACATTTCTACAGAATGTACCAATCAAGAACTCTTTCAGAGTATTCTTTTAGATTCTTTTAGAACTATGTAAGCATAATAATGCAGCATTAGCCATTAGGATATAGGTAATGGGAGAGACTTTAGCGAAACATGAAACCGGAGTGAACCGCGAGAGCGCGTGGAGCGCGAAACGAGGGGTTGACTGGTGAGTTAGATCGCGAGAGGAAATGCGATGAGACGGGCGTGTAAGAACGCAGAGAGAGTGGACTTAAAATTTAGAAAAGAAAAGGGGACTTCCGTTTTGGCGGGCTCACGCACGTTTCGCTCTGGCAGCTAAAACAGCAAATTGTTAAGTATTCTCGTTCCTTTTTAATACTCAAACTAATAAAAGTGCTCAGCACCTCTACTTAGCTAGATCTCTTCTATTTTCTACTAATATTTTTCTTCTTTTTCTTCTAAACTCGAACTGTCTGACAAACATAACCTCCTTCCGGTGGCCAGCGGCCACCGGCCTCGCAACGTCAAACTCGACCCTAACCTGAGGTCCGAGCACTTTTTAGTTATGGTTAATAATAAAAAGCAGCAGAAAAGTAGCTGAGGCCCTCTTCGGGGGCCTCAGCTAAGAATTTACTTACAGGTGCCGGTAACTCCAGATCTAGAAGTACACCTCGAATTACACCCTACCCTCTCAAGGGCGCCAACAACATCCTTGCCACAGATGGTCCTGATAGTTCCAACTCCAATTCCAACAAGGATTCTCTTCCTCCCAACGACCAGGAGCGTGCTGCCCTGGTCTCCCTTCTCAATGAGAGCTTTCCGACTAACAATCCATCTTCTGTCTCCACAGATACAGAGTCTATGGAATTCACTGAAGAGTCTCTAAAGAGAGGTAGAGACTCCCTCAACGAAGCAGACCCACTCAGCGAAACTTCTCCACCTAAAAGGAACCCAACTGGCTCATCTGACATCATCTCTTCTGGTCCGCCTCCACTCATAGAAGCATCGATCACTACTTCAAACAACTCTTCTGGCTCTTTCAAACCTCCAGCCCCCTCAGTCACTCCGGATAAAGGAACTGTGCACGTTTACTCTGCCAGGAACAATGGACCTTTTGTAGTCTTTGCCGAACCAATCAATTCATCTTTGCTCAAGGGTAACTTACATCCCACTTCTGTTGGTCGCCTTGTCTGCTCCGCATACCCAGGTAAGATTGTTTCAATTAGCTCTTCTGGCTCTCGCAAGGTTTCTATCACCTTCAAAGATAGGAACTCGGCCAACCACATCATATCCAACTCCTCCTTTGAAAAACACAACCTCAGGTTCTCAATCCCAGCCCATCGCATAACCAGGCAGGCTCTCATCAAGGATGTCCCACTCGATCTCTCTGAAGATATCCTCAACGCAGAGCTCGCCCAGGCTGAAAACTTCCTCAAAGCCCAACGACTCAACCGTAGAGTTATTTCGAATGAAATTCCTTCCTTGATTCCCTCTAAAACAATTCTCCTCACTTTTGAAGGTCAGGACCTCCCTACTCATATCAATTTGTTCTTTGTCAGGTACCCACTAGCAGTCTACACCCCTCCCATCAAAATGTGCTTCAACTGCTTTAGATATGGCCACCTAAAAAACCAGTGCAGAGGCAAACCTCTTTGCGAAAGATGCGGCAAACCGACTCACTCTGACATCAGTGAATGTGACAACTTCACCAAGCCACCGTCCTGCATCAACTGCAAAGGTTCCCATCTTCCAAAGGACAAGTCTTGTCCGGAACTCACTTTCCAGAAGGACGTTCGGAAATTCGCGGCCACTCACAACATCTCCATTGACCAGGCCTTCTCTCACTTTATGCGCTCGTACCCTCCTGAGCACGAATCTAGAGCTTGTGCAGGTAAAAAGTCTCTCCAAAACCCCCCTTCCTCCATCCCTCCCCCGCCTCACGCCTTTCCCTCTCTTCAGCCTGTTCCCCAGGTAACCGCCTTGGAATCTTCCCTCCCTATCTTCACATCAACTCCATCTCCAACTCTTGCCTACTCTCGCGTCGTCAAAAAATCACCAAACCTCTCCTCCGAATCCAATTTTACAGCTTCACCTAAGCCCCTTTCTCTGTCCTCCAACACTCCAGCGTCTTCTGACAAATCTCACCCCCCCTCTATGCCTCTACCCTCTCTCAATCGCAACGCGTTCTCCCCTGAACACAACGCACTTCTTATAGCCCCCAACGGACACTTTCCTTCATTTGAGTCTTCTTTCCCCTCTTCTTCACAAGCTTCTCTCGGTCCAACCAATTCTTCTCTTATCCTGGAGGACGACTCTCCGCCGGACTCCATCGACCCTATACTCTCTCTTCTTAACCTAGTTGTCAATTTAATCGTCCCCATCCTTCATTCTGTAGGTCGCCCCGACGTTGTCTCTACCGTCTCCTCTCTGATCGCTCGTCTTAAACATTCTCACCATGGATCAGAGTAAATCTCCATCCAAACAGCTCCGTATTCTTCAATGGAACTGCCTCTCCTTTAGACAACGCAGGGGACAAATCTTACACCTCTCATCTTCATTTGATATCATTATCCTCAGCGAGACTTGGCTCTCCGTTGAAGACCAAGTCTCCCTTGGGGGCTTTGTCATTATTCGCAACGACAGACCTGGTGAAAGGGGAGGAGGCACAGCCATCTGTGTTCGAAAAAACCTTCCCTTCAAGATAGTTGACACCTATAATTCCCCCCACAATCTCGAAAGCACTGCCATTTCTGTCGAAACCTTGCAAAGCAATCTTCTTCTTGTCTCTCTCTACAGGCCCCCTTCCGCCAACTTTTCATCAGCTCACCTCGACCTCTTCTTAGAGTCTATCTCCACCTTTAACTCCCTCTTAATCGCCGGCGACTTCAACTGCCACAACATTGCCTGGGGCAGCAACTACTCTTGCCCTGTCGGTGACCTCCTTCTCAAATCCTTTAGTGACAGAGACCTTCTCCTGATCAACAATGGTTCGCCCACCTACATCAACAGGCGCAACCCCGCCAACCCATCGGCCATCGATCTTGCCTTTGTCTCACCCAATCTCTTTTCTCTCAGTTCCTGGTCTACTCTCGACGACAACCACCTTAGCGACCACTACCCGATCTCCATCACATTAGGTACTCCTACTGTCTTCATCAAAAATTCTAACCATCGTCCCAACTATCGTCGTATTTCCGAGGAAAACTGGGCACAATTCTCTTCATCCCTTTCCACTTTCTCCTTCGACTCTCTCCCTCCCAACTCCTCACTCTCTGACAAATACTCATTCCTGACTTCCGCGATCAAAAATTCCATTGACTCAATCAGCCTCACTCCTAACTCTTCCTCTTCAGCTCCGTCTACCAATCGCATCTCGCGCAAATCATCCAACCCCCCATGGTGGAACGACGAGTGCAAGGAGGCCCACAAAGCCCGCGTTACCGCTCTTAAGAACTTCAGGAAGAATCCGGACCTCTACCCTCAACTTGTTCAGGCGGAACAAGCGGCCAGAACTACCTTTCGCGAAGCTAAAAAGCAATCTTTTATTGACTTCTGCTCGTCTCTATCTCCGTTTTCCAACCCATCTGTCTTCTGGTCAACTGTTGCTCGCTTCAAAAGGAAAGACCTCAACCCAGCTAACGCTCCATCCAACATTTCCAATCTCGAAACTATTCGCGGTCTCATCCCATCTATCTGTCCTTCCTCTTGTTTCTATCCTAATTTTCCACCTTCTCTCAATCCCTCTCCTGACACCCTGTCCCTCTTCCTCAAACCCTTTTACCTTAAGGACCTTCGCACCTCAATCCAAACCTGCACAAGCAAGATCAAATCAGCCCCTGGTCTCGACAGAATTGACAACCTCTTAATATCTCGTTTACCCGACAACATTCTCTCTAAACTTCTCTACCTTTTTAATGAAATCTATCTATCAGGTGAGTTTCCTGACTCCTGGAGAGACTTCTTAGTCTTTTTCATTCCCAAAGGCTCTACCGGTAAATTTCGTCCCATCTCTCTAGCTCAATCTCTTCTCAAGGTCTTAGAGAGAATGATTCTTCGTCGTCTTTACTGGTGGATCGAACGTTTTCAAATTCTTCCTTCCTTCCAATTTGGCTTTAGGAAAAGCAGATCTTGCGTCGACAACCTCTCCATCCTCTCCACCAACATTTACACCTCGTTTGTCAACAACTCGTACTTAGTGGCCGTCTTTCTCGACATAAAAGGTGCTTTTGACTGTGTCGACCCTGGCATCCTCACACATATTCTCAGCGAACTAGGACTCCCTTGGAACGTCTGTAAATTTGTTCACAACCTCACTTCCCACAGGAATGTCTTCTTTAATCTCAACGGCGACATTCAGGGTCCCTTCTCCGCCTACAAAGGTGTTCCACAAGGCTGCGGGCTGAGCCCCCTTCTCTATAATATCTACACCGCCAAAATCAACAGCTTTATCTCCCCGGACTGTAACTATCTCTGCTTCGCAGACGATATTGCTCTCTTCACTTCTTCTCCTAACCTTCAGGACTGCCTAAATATTCTCGAGTCAAATCTCTCTAAACTCTCCGACTATCTCCTCTCGCTAGGTCTAGACATTGCCCCAGAAAAGACGCAACTAACCATCTTTACTAGAAAACGGACGGACACCACGAACACTTCCATCACCCTCAACGGCTCCAGAATACTCTCTTCTCCCACCGCCACCTTCTTAGGAGTCAAATTCGACAGCAAGCTTTCCTGGTCCCCTCAACTCAAATCCCTCGTTAAGAAAATCACCCCGCACACCAACCTTATCCGATCCCTCTGCACCACTTGGTGGGGAGGTCATCCTCAATCTCTTATTCAGATCTATAAGGCTTTCATTTCAGGTACCCTTGACTACGGCTCCATTTGCCTTTTTCCTAAAGATCGCAAACTCCTTAACTCTATCCAGGTTCTTCAGCGCAGAGCCCTTAGGGCTGCGATGGGCCTCAGAAATTCAACTCCCAACAGAGTCGTCTACGCTGAGTCCTGCGAGCTGCCCTTTGAGCTGCGTCAGAGGAAACTGGCCTCCAAATTCATTCTCAAATCTTTCTCCTCTGTAGACAATCCTGTCATTCAATCCTCAGTCCATCTCCTATCCCTTGTTAAAGGTCGTAACATTCACGATGTCTATGACCTTCCCACCTTCCGGGCATTCGTAAAATTTAATCGGTTTCGCCGTTCTATTTTCTCCTCGCCGGTCCTCCCTTGCTTCACATACTCTCTGGAATCCCAGGACTTCTCTCCCAACATCTTATTCACTCTTGCCTCTGAATTCTCCGACTCCTCCCACCCTGACACTATTCTCAGAGACACATATAACAGTTACATTACTGACTCGACAATCTTCTTCACAGACGGCTCCAAAACCCAACGAGGATCTTATGTCGGTCTCGCTATCTATAGTCCCCCTCCCTCTGAACTTGAACTCTTACTTCGGATTCCCTCCGCAGCTTCAATTTTCACTGCTGAAGCTCTAGCCATCCAAATTTGCCTCGAACATATCTTAGAACACCAAATCCGTAAAGCCACTATATTTACCGATTCCAAAAGCACTCTACTCGCGATTTCCAACTCATCTTACTTCACATCTTCGAACCACTCCTCGATCTTTAAAATTAAAAAACTCCTTCTAGACCTCTCTCGCGCGAGATGCGATATAACTCTCATTTGGATTCCTGCCCACATAGGCATTTCGGGCAACGAAAAGGCCGACTCCCTAGCCAAGAGGGCATGTGGAACGGGAACACTTCTTAACGATTTCAAACTGCCTTTCTCCGACTTTTTCGAACACTCGAACTCTCTCGTAGCATCCCTTTTCACCAACTTCTTACGGAACTATCGCTCTAACACTGGACTCTTCTACTTCGACTACTGCTTTTCTCCCAGCTCCAAGCCTTGGTTTCACTCCCGCAATCTCAGCAGGAGGGAGATCACCACCTTCTGCAGAATGAGAAGCAATCATTACAATCTCGCTTATAGTCTACACAGAAAAAACCTTCACGACACCCCTATATGCCACTGTGGCGAGGATGTAGAAGACCTTAATCACCTGTTTTGGTCCTGCTCTCGCTTCTCGATCCAACGTATCTCTCTTCTCAATTCTCTTGCTAAGCTCAAACTATTCCCCCCGTTCACTATCACATCCTTCCTCAACTCCCCTCGCAACGACCTCATCAAAATTCTCCTTCGCTTTCTTCACGACTGTAATATCTCTTTCTAACTTTCAATCCTTCTCTCTATGAATCTCTCGCAGCGGATTTTTGGGGATGCTGGTTCCCACCATTCACAACACCCACCCCCCTCTACACCCCCTGCGTGGGCGCAGTGTCAGAGCAAGTGGGAACCTTACTACACCAAATCTCCTCTGTTTCAGATTCCATCGACTCCATCGACTCACCGTTCTGCTACTTCAAATTTCCCGCCTGCGCTCAGGCGCTATCTACATTCGATTGTTGATGGCTGTATAGATTACTCTGTTGCCAACCTAACCCCCCAAGAAGAAGAAGAAGAAAAGAAAAGAAGAAGAGGCAGCTAACGGCGATTTCAATTTTAAGATTATAATTATTCTTAATTTTAAGAATTCTTAAGTGTTTCCCGGACACTAAAGAGTTCTAAAAGAATAGTAGAAGAGTGCTCGCGTTTTTTTCGTACATCGGATAGATACTTGGTTCACTTCTTCGAAAACAACGTCCTATCGACCTAGGGATTATATTTACACCTGGACCACCTCTACAGGGAGTACCATCGACTTTTCTCGTTTCATTGGATAGATATACCTAGTTCTCTTCCTCTTAGACAACGTCCCGTCGACGTAGAGGTTATCCGGAAACCTGGACCAGGTCTACAGGAAATGATGGTGCTCTTCTTCGTACATTGGATAAATACTTTGTAAAATTTTGTTGAATAATGACATGGAAAATAAAAGAGGATAGTGTGAAGAAATGAGGCCGCATTGATTAATAATTGAGTATTAATTTATTTGAATGCCGTTACTCCTTATTCCGGAAATGGCTTTCACAATTTCAAACGAACTTAAATTTAAAGAATCTAACGATGATTGGCAATGTAATAATTTAACTTTTCGAATTAACAAAGGGAGTTTCCCGAATCTACGGCGGCATGTACCTCTCTTGGTTCAGCGCTGTTCCGGTAGTCGATGTCTCCTATCGCTCGGGTTCTTCGTTTCAGCTCTGATGGTGCTGATGGAGTTTTGAGGATTTATCTGGAGGAACCCAAGGCCGAATGCTCCGTGTCCACGGATGTTCTTGGCTCACTGGAGAAAACTTCCGGCTGCCAACTTGTCGTGGATTGTTGCCGTTTTGGCTCGTCGTCGACGGTGTCTTCGCGTCAATCGCGTTGATCCAGAGACTATTCCTCCAAAGGCCCCTAATGATGTTTCTCAGAAGTGAGATCTTTACTTCTTCGTGTCCCGAGCGATAGAGGGAGAGTCGAACTCGTCTCCCGCTTTTATAGTTGTCGGGCGTTGAACTTGCCCCTTCTTATCAAGCTTGGTAGCACCTTGGCCCTCTGTGTACATAACCGCTATAAATCCGTTACATAGTGAGCACATTAATTTTTTTATCTGTTAGAGCACCTTCTTTACGTCCACCTAATTTTTCTTTCTTGACTATCTCT
>UCOM01004406.1:0-12546 GCA_900474385.1 Ormyrus pomaceus | reverse complement strand
TTAATTAATTTTAGTTTTTAATTTTATTATTAATATCATTTTATCCTATTTGCCAATTTCAACATTATTTGGCCAAGTTTTTGGTGAAAACCGTGTCGTTTTTAGCAGAGTGGCTGACCAAAAACTAGGCCGATTTTTAAAAAATTGGTCAAATACTGATGAAATAAGGGTGAAAGCTTCCACTAGGGTCCGAAAATCTTTATTTGTTCAAAAGTTATAGCTAAATAAAAATTTGTAATAAAAGAAGCTAAAATTACGTCAATGAATTTTTGTGGATTTTTTTATGCTACTTTAATGATCATATTTTGTTCGGTCATAACTTTTGAACAAATGAAGATTTTTGGATGTCTTTTTTTTAATTGATAGGATTTGATCTCACCATTCAAATGCCGGGAATTTAGAAAACATATCCCAAAGTTCAAACAAAATCCGTGACCCAAACAAGTGATACTTTCCTGGTTAGTTTTGTTGAGTGCGAATATTTTCAGCTAAAATTCCATTGCAATTTTTAGGGAAACATTAGTTTATTCGTTTGTTCACGCGTTAAATGTTTTCTTTTTGTTATAAAACATAGTGAAATAAATAAAGGTTATAACATTTTTGGAACATCTCTATAATGACAAATGCAATTTTAATATGGTGATATGCAAGCTTGTAAAAATTATTTACCCCATATACTACAAGCATGAATTTTAATTAAACATAATTAAACAGAGAGCATAACTGTATAAAATAATAGTATTCTAGTTATCACCCATAATGTACAATAATTATATGTAATAATATTTATTTATTTTTGCAAAAATTAATTAAACTAGAATCCTAAGTTGAAGCAGCGAGATAAACTTTACTTTTCTATCTAACTTTAAAGTTAATATTACTTTGAATCAAATTCAACGTCATCAGAGCTGATGTACCAATTTACATTCAGTTTTGATCACCGTATATTCAAAGTTGAAATTTAGAGTAACTTAGAGTATAAATCCAATGTTATTAGTAGGCAAGAAACGTCTTATCTACTAAAAAAAAAGTTTATGAAAATATTTTTAAATTGTTTATGTTTCCATTAGAACAAAATAATGCAGAATCCTGTACAAATTGCTTCACCTCTTCGATGTTGATATAGTTAGGAAAAACATCCGAAGTATTTCGTGCTATGGTAAATAGCTGTAAAGCTCGTCTATTATATAAGTTTGGGAAGGATCCATAGTTTGATGGAATAATACGTAAAACTGCATGGCTCGAATTCTTGATGTAACAACAAAACTTAGTTACATACTGCAAAAAAATAGAATTGAAAGAAAAATGGAAACATTTCTAAAGTAAAATAGTCCTGCCTCGTGTACTAGATATGTTAAACAATATGCTAATACACTCTAACGGTCACGTTAATCATAAGTAGGTTACAAATGCCAATAATACACGTTTGAATTATTCAATCCACAGGCGGACTGCACTCAATTTTCAATAAGAAGCAACCTGGGAAGAGACGTCAAAATAATATCTCCTGAATAGCAATAGGAAACTTTTCAAAATCCTGTCCATCCAAAATGAAATCTAATCATCGCCCTAATCGATTTTCAAGCCGAATTTGCGCAATTAGTGGGGGAGCCACGTGCATTAGCACATTTACCGATTAACGCTGCATCATCCCACGCTCTTGGCCCGAATTTCCCCGGGAATTTATAACCCATATCGCATATTGCGTTCGCGAGCGCCGTATTTGCCTTGGGGACACAATCAGCGATCGCATAATGTGGCCTGATCAAATGAATCTTCGGCCACCCCTTCCCAAAAGCCTCCGAGCACAAAGTCCCACGTGGCGAGAGACGCACCTTTGCCTCTCACTCTCTCTCTCTCTCTCGCGTCCAGGCGGTTTTATTAAACTATCGCCGCCTCCTCGCTATATTTAGTGGGGTAATCGGCTGTGCTCGGGACTTTCCGTATTGTGGACACGCGGCTCTCGAAACGTGCCCCCTTAAACGCGCGTGCCAACGCACACGTACACGGAAGTGTACATCAGAAGCCTCCTGCGCTGGCACGATGCTCCTATCATATTCAGTGGGGCGAGCGCCGCCAACAGTGTGTCTGTGGATATCGATCGGCTCTTTCTCCTTTGTCCCCCTCCCCCCTGGTCGTATACCTCGATCGAATACTGATATAACGAACGTGATATTATTCACCTGCCAGACTGGTTCGGTGGGGAAAGAGGGCGAAAGTTATCGACACCTATCGAGAGCCTCTTTTTTCCCCTCCCCGATTCTTTATATTGTGCGGATTGGATCTTCTGGAGGATGGAATGATCCTCTCTGCCGATTCTCCGTACCGTCGAATGTAGGTCAGGCGAGTGTTTGCCGGAGTCTCTGCCGTCGTGTGTCTGTGTGTACGTGCACTTGATTACCTGGTGTATCCCGGGCTTCTTCCTTTATGCCGTCGCCCGAGAGACTGCAGGCTTGAATTTTCATCTCGTACGTGAGATCGCGGCGGGTATAAAGGAGGCTTTGGTTGGTTTATGGTTGTTATCAAAGCTCCCGTGGACGTCTGCGTTATTATAAACTGGAATCGAGAGCGAATATCTGGCTCCGTGCTACTCTCCGGCGCGAATATGATCTACGAGCAATATTGGATGAATTAGCTGCTTGCCATTCGATACCGGCGGCGGTGTAGACGAAACGAACGGCGGGGAATTCCCGGCGTTTAAACGTTTAATTACCGACGACACTTGTGCCGCGGCGCATTAAACTGCGGATCGAATTTCTTTGTTGACACTGTCGCATTCGTCAAAGAGCTGGTGAAATTCCTGCCGCGGTATGTTGCAGCGCACTGGATGACGTTACCGGACAGTGCAGCTTTTAATTAAATTTTCTCCGACGGGGTCGGAATTTACGGAGGAATGCGATGCTGAATAGAGGCTTATTAATCTATTGTCCGGAATATTTCAAAAGAAAGCCTATCGGGGGAAGGTTGTAAAAATAATTCAGGATACGGATCGCCGACTACATCTGTTATACTTCGGTGAAACCAATCAGAGATTTTGAAGAGGTTCTGGAAAGCAAACAATAAGATTATTCGAACTCTAAAGTAAAGGGTATTCTAATCAATATCGAATTCACCTTTATTGTTAGAAAAGTGACCTATTTTCGTTTTTCCAATCTAGGTTTCCATCTTAATTATGAATATATAAATCGATACATAATACCCTTTTCTGTTTTATAACATTTTTAAACCATTCGAAATTAAAAATTCGGCTGTTAAGTAATCGTTTCTTGGAAGATGAAAACTCGAATCAAATTTTAAACGCCGAACTGTTGTTTCAGAAAGTAAAATTGAGTTCGTACGTAAAGTAAAGCTCTTCTGATTTCAGCTTAGCTTCAAGCTACAGAAATAAAAGTCGTTTACTTAACAGCAATCGGGACTAGAAACGGCGGATGAGGAATTTTCACGAATAACAAACAGAAGCTATTATTTCGTAAGATTCGTTTCCACTTCTGATTGAGATTTTTTCCATTACCAAGTAACTGATCCATTCGTTTGCTGTAACGACATTAATATTTTAACTCGATTCCGTTTCGAGATTTATCGCAGAAGCTTTAAAGTTTTAATTCCATGCAACAAAAAATGATAAGCATTAGTATTCATAATGTAATGGATACCGTAAATCTTATTTATCATCAAATTTTTAATTTATGCAAATGCTTAATGTTTGCTAATTATTTATTACGATAATCCGAGCATCAATTATGCACACTTATTAAAAAGAAGCTTGCGATCATTTTGTATTGACGTCTACGTAACTTTTTATGACTAATGTCGCTGTTTATACCCACAATGTTACACAATATTCTCTCATCTGTTTTCAACCTAACTGCAGCGAGTTTAAATTTTAAACAAAAAAAAACGAGCTAACAATGCCAAGGGTGATCCATCAAAATTTAAGGAAATTTATTTCGTGTCCAAACGTTTCGTAAAATACGATTACGAGCGATGCAGCGAGACCAGCGATTACAGTCACAATGTGCGTCCCGCCGATAAATTGCAAAACACATCCGACAGATAAATTTCGCTGCCGGGTGGATTATTATTAGTCGAATTCTGCCGGGACATTAGCGGAGAAAGGAGCGAGCGGAGGATAATAAGCGGAAAAATAAAGGAGTACGAAATGGCGGTGGAGAGACGCTTGCCAAGAGACGGAATAAACGATCAAAAATGGTGATTCGGAGGAAAGTGCGACGGGGGCAGAAAAAGTCGAACGGCAGAGGAGCTGAATTATGGATCGGCAAGGAGATAAAGGGAATCCCATTCGCGGAAACATCGGTAAATGCCAATTTTTTCTTTTTTTTCTTGTCGTTTCCTCGCGCCTCCCAAAAATTTATGGCCGCTGCGAATTTTCGGAAGGACTGTATAAGTGCTCTATTTTACTGGTCGGTCATTCATATCCCTGATAATTTGGCGGTGTGTTATTCGGCATTGTTACAAAATTAGTCGGTAACATCCGAAAGGAACAATGTGTCTTTGTCTTCGGTGACAATTTTCGGGGGATGAATAATAATGATTGCCGAAAATATAGGATAGCTTTTATGAAGACGCGCTTTTGGCCTGCAGTAAACAAAGCAATATTTATCAATTTATGTCCAATCGCACGCATCAGTCATTGCAAAGGAGATATTGCAAAATGGAAGATAGAATTGTTAATGCAAAACAATGAAATGTTATTTTGGAAATTTGGTAATCTATTTGTATTAATTAAGAGTGAATTTTCAGCTTTTAAGTTGATAAAACGTCAGCATTTCTTTTATAATATATGCCATGAATCAAGTACAATAAATATATGACGATCATTTTTTACTATTCTATTTTTTGACTATAATACTCTGCCACGATTTTGTTTTTGATAAAAATATAATAAATCTCATCTCCCAACCTTCCCTTATCTAAAAATAGTAAATTATTCTTAATGACGGATTTGCTGTTCGAGAACTTGTTAGAAGGCCTTCCGAATTTAGATACTTTCGACGATCATCTTTCATTCGGCGAGAGCGAAGCAGCCTTCGCCTATTAGTTTGGAAGGGACCGAATAAGGTTCAGATTACAAGTACGGAGTATTTATGAGGTCTATTCCCTCGATAAAATCATTTCATTTTTATAGCGATTCCGCGAGTTTTATTTATTCGGGCTTTTGCTCCTTCATATTGCTCTTTTCGACGTTGTTTGCACCTCGTAAATATGTTATTAATTCAGATATCGAAAGGTCCGATGTTACGTTTAATTACCGTTATAGCAATGTGCAAGCAGTTCTGCATAAAAATATGTGCTTTCGAGAAGTTCACTTTTTCGGTGTAAATATTTGAAAATAAAGGCGCAATTTCGGTGTAAATTCAGACCGAAATAAACAATCGAATTTCAATTACTGCGTTCGTTTCTGCAGGATTAGCAAAAAATGCGCACGCAGCTGAATTTTCAAACCAGGAAATGGCTATCGAAGATAAAATATTCGTTTTTTTTTATCTAGCACGCATTAACCTGATTCAAAACTCAAACAGTAGAAGTCAGCTTGCAGTCGAAAGTACTTAATCATGTTTATGTTCCTTAAACGCATATGGAGCGCATAAAGTGCATTACATACGCAGGTGTAAGTTGTAAGCCGACTTGAAATCTGCCAATCAAACCGGCTTTAAAGGAACATTCAATCATAAACTCCGCAAAGTTGTGACAGGAATTATGCACAAGAGATGAACTACGAATGGAGAAACATTCGCTTCCAAAATGCAAAGCATTAACGGAAATATCTGAGCTTTGAGGTAAGGTGTTTATTAGAGTTCAAGATGGAACTATTTGCGAGACGGAAAATCGTTTACGTTGTTACGCGTATAGAGACGTTGTTTACACGTATGGAAATGCGTTCATTATTTTTTTTACACGAAATCAGGTCGAGTAGGTTATCATCATTCTATCATTCTACGTAGATAAAAAATTGTTAAATATTTTAGCTCGCAAACGAAGCTATTAATATTCGAGCAGCATTTCAACAAAGTGAAATTTATCATAATCGCTATAAATTTACTACTGTTCTGTCCCGTTTTCTTCCGACGACGTAGAAATTCCCAGCTCTTCCGCAGAATTTCAGATTCGCTTAGAAATTTTTCGCGCCTCCGAAAAAAAGAGGCGCGTTCGTCGTTTTCCTTCCCACGTCTTTTCTTACGAGACCCGATCGCGTCGCGCACGCTTCAATCAACCAATTAACTCGTAAGCCAGCGGGCTCAATTACTCCTCCGATGCAAGCGGCGCTAAAGAGCCTCTAGCTCTCTCGATCGGCGGCTGCGAGAGCATAAAACACGCGCGCGATAAACGCACAATGCGCCAAAGCAGCCCGCGAACTCCTCTCGCGCGCGCGGCTCCGAAAATAACTTAATAACTCGCGAGCGCGCGCGGGAGTTTTTGTATCGGCGCTACGTCATCGCTGCATTGTTTACCGAGGCACACAACCGAGGCGTTGGATCGCGTCCAATGGAAACAAGCGCCCGTCGAAACGCCGAGGAGAAGAACGGAGCGGCGCGGGCTGTTTTGTAAAGGAATCTCGTGGTTGGAAATCCTTGGCGGGGAAAAATCGGACGGTTCGCCGAGTTGCACCCACGTTTTTTTTTTTTTTTTTTTGAGGGAAGGGTGGTAAAGTACGGGAGGAAGCTTCTTGGGGGAGGTGAGGAGTTCAAAGTGTCTCGAGGAATCGAGAGGTGGATTTATGGGCAGCGGAGATTCGGTGCGAGAATTCAGTCGTTATAAAAGATCGAGAAGGAAAGTGCATTTGAAAATTGGGTTTATTTGGTTTTTTACGGATGGCTGGATGGATATTTAACTGTTGACTTTTTTTGATGGTTTTGTGAAATAGCACGTCGAGAGAAACGTTAAATTTTGGACAATTTAAAAAAAGTTAATCAAAATAGCCGCTCTTTTTCTTGTGTAAATATAGTATATATTATATTTACTCGCCTGATGGTTTTTATGAATAAATATAAAAAGCTCAACTTTAATAAAAAAAAAAGCAGGGAAAGTAAAACGCAGCGGAGAACGATAAAATAAAGCGAGAAATACTTTTGCGGTACGGCTTTTTTCCTTTTATATTTTATTACCGGGTTATTCTATTAGAAAAAGACCGCTTGTCCTTGGCGACTGACACTGACTTTCTTACGACTTTGAAACGGTGTTCCCTGTTTCTTATAAAGTACCGAGATACAATATCTCCGCCATCTGCGGAATTCGTGCGATGAGAGGAAATGTTAAATGCGATTGATTTGAAAGTATAAAGTGTATGTGCACGTTTTCGCGTTTAGCTTTTCACTGGATGTAATCATTGTCGCTCTTATTTTTTTCTTTCATGCTATTTTTATGCCGCATCATTCGTAAATGTATGTCACATTGATTCATTATTAATGTGGATTAATTATTGTAAAATTTGTACTAGTGGTATTATCAATATCGATTTAATTGTCAAATACATTTAGCACACTATGTAATAATATAATAATGGATTTAGATAATTTGCTTGCAATATAGTGTGTAATTTGATAAACTTATAAACTACCCTTCTTTTTGGGAGAATAGAAATTAACTGTTACAAAAATTTATTAAACGGTAACATTACTTTTATATGTATTTAAAAAAAAACTTACGGTACATCTTTTGCTTTCTTCTAGAGAAAGCTTTGTGATAGTAAGTTTTGGAGTTGTTCGAAAAACCTGTTGTAATTGTATTTTAAGGTGTCAGGAACAAGAATAAATGGTTTTTGAAAAATATCTGTATGGATGTTTGTGTGTATGTATACGCCTGGATCTCAGCTTCTACTGAACGGATTTGCATCTTTCGCGGCTCATTTTTTTTTTAATTTGTGTGATGGCGGCAAAAAATTCTTTTTCTGTTTAGCTTATTCGTTTTCGTTTTATCGCCAATTTTCGATTTTCGAAAAATTTAATTTAAATTTTTTTTAATGATAGGATTGAGATATTTGAATCGGACAAAAACCATTTTAAAGAGTATAAAAATACCTATTATTTCAGAGAAAAAAATTACTCTACCTATTATGGTTCTTTTATTAAAAAAAAAAAATTTTTTTTTAAAAAGATTATAACTCTTAAATTAAATTATCAATTATTCCGAAAAAATTTTTGGTAATTAAGACTATATATATCTAAAATCTGTAAAAATTTCCAGTTACTTTGTCAAATAGTTTTTGAGTAAAAAGCTGAAATCTGAAAAAATGAGTTTCCTATGTCCAATGATTACTGGAGTAAAAATGCTTCAATTGACTTGAAATTTTAAGAAAAGGTAGATCTTTTGTATATTTAGAACTGTATAGTTTTTCAGCTTATAAAACATATTAGGTCCAAAGATATTAAGGTTTAATTCTTTTTATTTTTTTTTATTTTTTGAATGGCTATCTCTTAGTGAATAATCGTTCTTTTTCAATGATCGACCACTTTTATTTTTTTCGTCTTTATTTTATTGTTTATCAAAACTTCTTCTGTTTGCGCGTAACGTTTAGCACAAACATCTACATTTATTTACGTCCTCCCCATCTAACAACAAGTCAATTCCCGAATAAATATCCTAATATTTTACTCATCGAACGATATATACACTTCGTAACTTTCTTTGATCACAAAAGAAATTCCTCTTGAAAATACATACGCAAACGTCAATCCGAAAGAAGAAATCGCCCCCGTCGCTCCGACGCGCACACAATCAATATTATCACCGCCACAAATAAAAAAAAAACTGCTCGATACTTGAACGGTATCCCTGGACACTCTATCAGCACCGGCCGAAAAGCCTTTCTCCCAGAAATTCGGACCAGTAGCTCGAATAAATCCAAGGGAGAGTCGGAATCGATCGTGCAGAAAAGATAAAGAAGGGAACGAGGATTCAAAGGTCCGATTAACACTCGGTTGTTTGAAATGGAGCAGCTGCATAATTCATCGCTTCCAATCCGCAGATTCCTTCAATTATCCACGCTCTTGACTGGTAATTTTTCCACGGCGGTCGGATCGATGAGTCCGGGGATTAGTTTCGAGTGTTTTGCAGCGCTGGTCAAGTCTCCTGGAAACGTGCTCGAATCTTAAATAACGGATGTGGAAATAGAGATTTCGAGGCGGCTCTGTTTTTGTACGTTCGAACGGACTTTCAACATTCGCTTTCGTGCGGAAAGTCGATTGGCACTGCGAGCTCTTTTATCTTTAATAGAATTTTCAGTTTGCGGTTTCGTACGGAATGTTAAGGGAAGAAATTTAGTGCTGACAAAGTGTATTAGAAAAGTTTTAAAGCTGAAATCGAATGGTTACGTTGTAGAGTTTTCCCTTTGTAAGGGCTATACCTTTGAATTGGAACAGTAACCTTTACATAGAAGAAGTTGGTCTTGAAAGAATGCTTATATAAATGTTCCAAGTGTTTTCAATACTCAAACTTTTACCAGTACCAAATTTTTAGTACCAAAATTTTAACTGCTGCTTTGAATTATTTAACCATTGCTTTTAAGCAGATTATCCAAGTAAGTCTCGAAATTTACTGCCCCAAATTCTAAACTAATGAAACTAATCAGATTGATATAATCTCCACGTTTGATATTATTCAAGATTAACGAGGATGCCGATTGTTCTCTTACACAACCCTCCTATATCGACCGAACATCCAGGAAAAGCCACAAGTACCGGAACAACGTGAATCGGTATTTAACATTAACCTGCAAGGCGTATCTACAGTGAGGTACACGTGCATATACTTTGCGGGTTAAATTTAAATGCCAATTCACGTTGTTCCGGCCATTGTGGTTTCCGTTGGCTCGGCTGGGTTTGTTGAATTTAACAAAGGGAAATAGAAGTGTCTGTGCTGAAATAAAAGCGGAAGTACATCTAGTTACCCCTGATTACGCAATAGAATATTAGGATCGTGATAACGTTGATTAGACGAGGTATCTTTAATCGTCAAGTAATATGTTGAAAAGGTGATTAGCGTAATCCGGTTTAATATAGAGGAATTAAAGGAACCTTAGATGAACAATATCGAATGTTAGAGCATTATATAGTATGTTTAGCTGAATTTAAGATTTTACAGACTAATAATGCATAATTCGTGAAGATATATAATATTTTTATGGCAAAAGTCTGTAGTTTTAGACGCTCCTTGAATTCCTACGCACAAAATCCAATAATAAAATTAAAGTAGACCATATTCTTTCACGGCAAATACGTCTACATTTCAAAAGAATTCTTTCAAAAAGTCACTCCAGTTTAGTGCTCGTACCATTTACCTCTAATATCGACCAGGAAAACTTGCAACCTATCCACCTTTTCCTCCGCCGAACCTCTCTAGCGTAATACCCAAGACGAGCTCGGAAATTTTCCCCAATTCCCGAGGAAAGCACTCGAAAAAGTTATCCCGGACAGAAAAAAAAGAAGAAATCTCTGTTCGCGCAAAACACAAGCCGATGAAAACGGATGGGGTCAGCGCTGACCCACGTCTATCTTCGACGGCTTATCGGAGGTCACTCGAAGGCTAATGGTCCGCGCAAAGTGACTTTTCGAGAGGGACGCTTAATGGAAAATTAGATGATCGGAATTTCCTCGCGCCACAAGTGGCCGTTTTCTCCGAGATCCAATCTGACCCAGATTGCGACGCGGAAAAATTCCTCGGCCCAGAAGAAGACATTCGAATGAAACGACGACATAAAGGCTCTCGGTGGTAACGGGCTGCTTTAGGAGGGGTTGAACGAAATTAAACGCTTCGTTTTGATTCCGCAGAATCCGAGGGAGCCGCCTCGTAATTAAATACAAAGCTTTTCGCTGATCAATAACGCGGAGCTTCGGTGGACGTTAAAACCTCGGCGAGGTATTAAAAGCCTCGCGGTTCTCTCTCTCTCTCTCGCCGGCATTAAACTTTAGCGATACACAGAAAATCAATTCGAGGACATCTGCCTCATTTATCTAAACTTCCGGCTCTAATTGACACGCCACCGCTGGCCCTAAAACGTGAGCGAGTATTGTTGGAACTTGGGAAACTATGGTGTGGGTATAAACAAAGCTGGCTTGACAGTTGGGAATTAATAAATAATCAAGACCTGGATTCGATCAGCTGCAGACGCCACAAGCTATAGGAGAATTAAGAGTAGGTGCGAGGTCGATTTAGTGTAAGCCGATTAATGAAGGGAGGAAAGGATTGGAGGTGTTAACCTGCCGAAAGCTTTGTCTTTAGCTCGGTTTGTAGATGTGGTATTTTTACTGACTTAATTGTTGCTGCGGGGAATTGTTGATTGCATTAAGCTGCTTAGCTTGCAATGCGCATCGGTTTAGTGTTCACTATAGTAATCTAAGTAATTAAAAAAGTTTTGCAATTTAATTAAACATTTTTAAAAAGAATAAAGAGAACGACAAAGGGGTACTCAGTAAAAAAGTAAAAATACTCTTTCAACGTTTCAACAATTTCAAAATGAAAACCAAATCTCTTCTTTGTCAAAAAAAATGAAGTATGAAGTGAAGAATTTGATGTTATGAATATTAAAATCATTTATTGTACATTTTACTTTTTTTAACAAAAATACTTCCTGTTAAAATTTTAATCATACGCAGGCTGATTAAAAATATTTTTTGCTGAATTTTAACAAAAAAAAAGATACGTTTACATACAATTTTTCGTGTGCAGATTCTGCGTGGAGTTACATCACGGTAGTCTGTATTTACCTTTACAGCTTTCGGATATAAAGCTTCACAATAGATCCGTTAATTCGCCCGATGCACAAAGGCACGTCACTGCAGAGGCCGCGTAAATTCGCTAAAAAATACTACCGGCAGTCTCGAGTTTCGAGAATCGTAAAAAGCGCCTCGCGAATTCAATTTTAATATAACGAATTTAGGGCCGAGGCGAGTAATAAATTCTCCTCTCGATGAAGCGTCGAAAATTCAAGAGCCAATGGCGTGCTTGAACCCTCTCGACTTATCACGCGACGGAGAATAGTGCGAGACACGACTTAGACAATGGCTTTTAGGAGGGCGATTAAGTTGTAGAATATTCACAACCGAAATTAGGAATTATAAATCGAGACTCACGAGCTGGTCTCCTGTTTGGTATATTGTGGCAGAGTGAAAGTAGTTTTTACCTGTAACAAAAGAATTTCATGTTAGATTTGGGTATAATATTAGGTTGCTTACTAAATTATGTTATATATAAATAATACAAGCAGGACACGAAGCACCCACGCCGCACACCTGCCACCCAAGCTACTTCACCCATGAGGTGCGATAGAAGGGGGCGGGCCCTTTTTCGATCCGCAGAAGGGGCCCACGGCGCCCGCGCCGCTATTATACATACGGACCCATGGGTCATGCTGCGTAGCGGGCACGGTGACGCTGCCCGAAAGGGATGTGCTGAATGATCCGTGCAGCGCGCGCAGCATGGTGGCTCCCGGCGTCAACGCGCCGCTCCCAGGGGGGTGCTGAAATGCCAATGAAGGAGTAAGGTGTCGGATGTACGGATGTAACATCCCCGTACGGTGCCGGAACCCTCGAC